>SZWC01008351.1:34145-68140 GCA_023375785.1 Penium margaritaceum
TTGTGTGGAGCGGTGTCGGCTCAAAGCCCAAATAACAATACTCCCCCATGGGCCATAGAACCCGACAGCGTGACACCTCTCCCATGACAAACACATACACACACTTGCATAACAAGTACATGGTGGTCTCAAGGTGTTAGGTCTCCTTGTCACACTGGCAGAACCCACAAGGTATGCGAGTCTCGACCATCACCACCTCAACCCATGTCCACCACAGAATAGTAGTGCATCTATGCACTCTACACAGGGTGGCGTTGGGCGAAAGCACACACGCCAACAATCCTCTTGTGTGGCTGAGCCTGACAATAAAAGAAAAGCTGATGGTTGTATACAACATCTCCGCTGAGGAGGGAGCACTGCTCCCCCATGGCCACATACACATGCATAGCAACAACAAGGGTGAGACGATGCTGGTGGGATGCGCACGCACATAGCCTCATCCCACAGCGTCGTCGACACTATCAATGCCATCGTTGTTTGTAGTCATCACAGCTCTCGTCACCTAACATTGTGACTACTGGAGCACTGAGGGCCTCCTCCAACTGCATCACCTGTTGTGTGCATGCCTGCTGCTTAGCTGCACATCGCCACGCAGACTTTGTAGCGTCAAAACGCTTGTACGACTCGTTGAGCTCTGTAGCAGCTGCTGGCCTGCCGGTTGCATCAGCAGCATGCAGGTGGTTAGTTGTGGAATGAACGTGACGGTGGACCTCCATCGCATGTGCTTCGGCACGAGCCACGGCCTCCTACAGCCATGACACCTCGTCGGGCAGGTCTGAATCTCAGTGTCTGCCATGGAATCATCTTTCACCTGGTCGCCAGTTGCTGGCACCGCATTAGTAACAGACAACGTGTTGACATGTGTGGCATCTGCACCTGCAGGAGCTACTGCTACGGAGGCACCGGCTGCTGCTGACACACTTGTCACTCGGCCGTCGACTGCTCGCCGGACAGTTGCATCCGCCGAAGGATCTGCCTATATAGCATCGTCACCGTCATAGGGAGCACGTACAACATCGTGGGGCTCGTCCGAACCCCTGGTGTGCAACCAATTGTCCACCTGATGTTGAATGTCTGTCCATCCCCGACGTGCATCCGGTAGAGACCATTTAGCTGCCTCAAGATGTGTGTGCACGTCCTCCATGCATTCCTCGGCAACCTATCGTGCTGGAACATCTGCACTTTAACAACGATTACTGGCCTCCCGGACCTCGGTCATGAGACCCCACACATGTGCCTCCGCTCGAGCCACAGCTGCCTCCTGTGTGTCCACCGCGGAGCGTAGGCACTCGGGTACGGGAACTATAGCTCGGACGTTTGTTGCTGTGTTGTCCGCTGGAACCGCCATGGTGTCAACGATGCCAGTCAGGATAGTAATGAGCCGGAGGTCCGTAGCCCACTTCGCATCCTGCACGATAGCTACACCTACAAGGGTGACTAATGGAGGCTCATCAGATGCCACAGACAACACTGCCACTTGACTGTCAACAGAGTCAACCACAGTAACGGCTGCTGATACATGGGCCACCGTTGGTGAGGCATCCACTGATATCACCTCCTCCACTTGTTAGAGCAAGTTCGACGGCCTCCACACCGCATCGTGCAACATCCACTTAGCAGCCTCAAGGCGCGTGTGCAGATCCTCAACGTCTACTATATCTACACGATGACCCACAGCAACTGCAGTGCTCCAACGTGTGCTCATTGCACGCAGCTCAAGCGTGAGGTCCTACAGGTGCCTGTCCGCACGTGCCACTACATGCTCTAGGTCATGAAGTGCAGAGTGTAGATGCTCGAGCACGGGGGCTGGCTCATCTCATGGTGCATCAACTACTGCTCGAGCTACGTCGTTTGCAATGGCTGGACCTCCACACACAGTTGTGGCAATGGCATCGGCCATAGCGGATGTGCTGGCAACGTGGACATCTCCTGCCTCTCCGAGTGCCCCCTCCGAATGTGTTCCTGCAATAGCTGACACTGCAACTAAGGAGGGTATACCCTTATGGAGGGCATACTGGCTGCTACAAGGGCCACAACCATCGTGGTGATTGCACCAACTAAGGCATCCACTGCCGGAATCCCGTTTGTAGCAGCAATTGCTACTACTGGTACTATCACGATGTCAATGGCTGCCAACACGCCCACTACCCAGACGTCTGTTCCACATGCTTCGGCTATCACCGCCACTGCTACGACTACCCCATCTATTGCTACTGCCACACCTACCACTATGGTCACGGTCTCTACTACATCTGTAGTCTCCATCTCCATCTCTTCCAATATGTCCACCTCGCACTTCGCATCGGAGACTTGTCCGCCTCCGGCTCTGCGTCAAACCACTCCTCCTATGACTTGTCACGCAGTGCGCCCTGTTGTACAGCACCATCCATTGCATGCCTCTTGCACTCTCCAGTGGTTGTCGGCAGACACTACATCCCCCCTCAACCAACATGCCAGTAGAAGATGAGAAGGGGTGCCACACCAACGTTGCAACAAGGAACGAGGGAGTACACTTCTCGGTATCTTTTTCCACTGTTGTTTTTGCCGCTGCCTCCTCGACACGTCTACCCAAATGTGCCATTTGCTGCCTTGCGTGCTGAGTGCGAGCTCAAGGAGCGCGAGTTGAAGGGACTACCACTGAAGCGAAGGGGTCAGAGGTCGAGATGATTTTGACTGACTCCAGGATAGAGCGAAGGGCGTCAGATGTAGAGCTAAGGTCGGGAGGTGTGGCACCGTCAGGTGGCGCCTCTGACAAAGGTGAGGATGGTGAGGAAGAATATGGGGATGTCTACAGTGGCATGGTAGAAATGCCTCGCTTAGAGACCAGATGCTCTGTGAGCTGTTGCACCATGCACTTTGAAGCTTGGAGCTCGATGTACAACACCTCCGTAGCCCCACTGACGGGTGCCACGGTATTGGCCAACAACGTCTCTGAGTCTGATCGTGAAGAAGAAGGGCGCGTATGTATCTAGGACGGTCGCCACCTATCAGGGCGCTGGTGACACTGGCGCTTGCCTTGGTGCTGATTGCCACAATAGTAGTAAGCAAAGCTGTTAGATGCATGAGGCATGTGGCACTGGTGCAGCTCCCACTATGGACCTGGTGCCTACCACGCATGTAGTGCCGGTGCCAACCACGGCGCTGGCTCCACTCCTCACCACGCCGGTGTGCTCATCTACGGAGCTCAGCGTCGGTGAGTGTACAGTGCACTCGCTCCTGCTGGCACGAGGCCACGAGGGGAGGTGGGTGATCAAATCCCTTGGATGTGCTATGACGCTGTAACAAGGATGGCCACCACCTCACTGGTGGTGCTCTATTATGCGACTTTTACGTGATTGCTATGCTGCTATTGCGTGGCTGCAGAACGTACAACCTCAAGTTGCCTTTAGTGTTATTGTTGTTGTCGTTGCTGCCTCTGGCCACCGTCAAATGTGGACGGCAGTTGTTTCATGGCACACCTCCTACAGTCCCTAGAGTTGCTCGTGCCGCTACTGCTATGATTATTGCAACTTCTCCGCGTACTGTCGTCAGCTGAAGGTTGTGGCCTTAAGCCGATTTTGCTATTGTTGCTGCTCATGTAATTTCCGTCAGCCGCCAATTGCTCTGGCCTTGAGCCAAATTTCCTGCAGCTGCAACTATCACAGCTACTCTTGCGCTCCCCCCCTTTTTTGGATACACCAAATGCCACGGTGATTTCTCAAGGATCCCTCTTGGGGTTTCCTTGGTTGCCGCCCTTACTCGGGTGCCCCCTCCTTGGGTGCAACTTCCTCCATTTTTTCCTTTTCTTTTTGGTTCACCGAACGCTCGGTGCCTGTGGTGTACCTCTTCTCGAGGTTTTTATTTAGAGTCCTACTCGTGAAATCCCCCTGCCCTCTCCACTTTTTTTTCTGTCTGGCTCGATCCTCGCGACGAGCTTGTCGATCGGATGAGCTCGTCGATTGGCTGGCTCGCCAATCAGCGAGCTTGCCTGACGGAGAGCTCACCGTGAGCTCGCCCGACTACGAGCTCGTTTGTACTGGGAAGTTGGAAGGAAGCTTCTCATTGGCTACAATAGGGGCAACAGCAGTGACTACTGCAACTACGGTTGCCCCTATTCCGCGTGCTGCTGCTGCTACGACTGCAGAGCAAGCGTGTAGTAGCTTGCTGCCACTGGTGCTGCTGCTGCTACTGCTGCTACTGCTGCAACTGCTTCCCACCGCCGCTACTACTGCAGCTGCTAGACTCCGCTGCTACTGACATGACTGCTGCTTGTTGCCGCTACAACTGCAACTGCTTGCCGCTTCTTTTGCTATTATTGCTTCTGCTACTGATGCGGCTGCTGCCCACCACAGCTGCTACTGGAACGACTTACTGCCACCGCAGTTGCTATGGGTGCTGCTGAGGCTTCTGCCCTCTGACGCCACTACTGCGGCTGCTTGCCACTACCGCTACTACTACAGCTGCTTGTATGGCTGATGTCCTTTGGCGTTGCGGCTGGAGTTGCTCGCCGCCACTTCCTCCGCTATTGCCAGTGCTAGGGCTGTTGCTGCTACCGCTGCTGCCCGTAGCCCCTGCTGTTGTAGGTACTTCCCGCCACTGCTGTTGTTGCGAGTGCTGTTGCTGATGTTTCTTGCGGCTGCCGCCACTGTCTTTGGTGCCTCTACCGCTCCCTTGCAACGCAGTCTTGGTGGGTCCTTTCAGGAATTGTTGCTGCTGCTGTGGGTGGCTGCCGCTGTTGTCACTCACTGCTGGTGCTACTCCTGCGTCTCTGCTACACAACATAACATGTTGTGGCTTTTCCACTTTGATACCAAAATACAATTGCCAGGAAGTTTCCTAGCACGCTTGCCACTGACTGGGCGTTAGTGCTCAGTCAACTCGCGGCATCAACGCAGGTTGGACGTGAAACGACGAGGGCTTGGCTAGGCGACACAAAGAGAGTGTCAAATGTGCTTCCAAAAAGAATACACATGCAGAGAGAGTTACAGTTATGAGCCACAACCACCTAAATAGATGTGAGGCATGGTGCACAACCAGCACAGCCAGGGGCACGTTTGGCTGCGCACTAGTCATAACACGCGTAAAACTATGCAAATTGCCAGAACGGCCACGGCGAGGGTTAAACTCTTGCTTGGTTATAACTTCCTACACAGGCGTAAGGACGAAGCGTTGTTTCAACCAGAATGACCAGCACGATGAGCCGGACATGTCCGTAACGTGCAAGCCAGGTCTCCTCGCGACCCCGGAACATGTCTCCGGGTGCCCGGGTCTCAACTGACGAACAAGGTACATAACTAAGCACCAGGAACCACGTCACGAGCTCCCAACACGCACACACTGGTTCAAGGCTCTGGATCTCCATGTGGTACCGGTATGGCCCACCACGTGCGCGGGTCCCAATTAAAGCCACCTCAGATTGCCTCGTAATCCTAGAACATGTCTCCGGGTGCCCGGGTCTTGACCGCCAAGAAATCTCTCGCAGATACAAACCCACAAACTTGGATGCTGGAATGGAGCAAGTGCATTACACCACTAGTATTGTAGGTGATAATGCAGTCTTGGGATCTCAGAAAGATATTTGGTGCCAAAATCATTGTGTGGAGTGGCGTCGGCTCAATGCCCACACAACAACACACACGACCAGCTCCATCGGCAGCAACCCTTGGCTGTCACGTCATGAGTAGTCATAGATAGCTCTCAGGAGTAGTACAACCGGTGCCCGGGTTCGGGCAGCTGTAACTCCATGCACCTATTTTTCTTGCTGATTGTGACTTCACAACTGCATTCACAATGTGGTTATTTGGGGGTGGTCCATTTTCCAGGCAAAGAGGACATAGCCCGAGTTTTGGGCCGTCGGCTGTCTGGGAGGGCTCACCCCGGAAATTCTGCCTAACACGATTATGCTAGGATTTTCCTCATTGGCTACTTTTCTGAGTAACAAGCCTCACAAAGCTGAGGTGAAACTAGAACTGAGAGGGGTCTCATTTGGTTGCTCATTCTTCATTCCTAATCAGTTATTGCTTCTTTCAGCTGTAGTTTTGGTACTAACTCTGGCACATGCACTTATGAGTAACAAATCAGAGATTTCAGACTTAAACTCTAGTACAACAGAGTAAAGGGGTAGCAAAACCGCTTTCGCTTAGCTTTAGCGACGGTGGCCAGCAACGAGCATGGGATCCTGCACGCTGCATCAACAACGCTGCTGCCTCAACCTACACACTTGGTATCTGAGCCGAAGCGTAGCAGACGCACGAGCAATAGTGGCGTACAGGTTCTTGACTGCTTTAGCGGACCTCCCATATGCGCCAGTACAGGGGAAATGCTGCCGGATTTTTTCCTGCAGCAATAACCTCCCTGGTGGCGGTGTCAGAGTTTTTCCCACGACCACTGGGCCAGGGGAAATGCTGCCAGATTTTTTTTCCAGGCAGCTCTGACCCCCCATGTGTCACACAAGGAGGTAAGCAGCCAGTGCAGTGATGTCAGACAACCTGCCGGCGACGACCCACATGGAAACATCGACTAGAGGAGTGAGTCGCCACCACCACCAACAGTAGGAGTAATAGCAGCAATAACAGCAGTAGCAGCAGCAGTAGTAGCAGCAACAGCAGTAGCTACTATAGCAGCAGCAGTAGTAGTAGTAGTAGTAGTAGCAGCAACAGTAGCATCAAATTCATCAGCAGCAGTGATAGCAGTGGCAGCGACAGCATCAGTAGCGACCACAGTGGCAACAACAGCAACAGTGGCTGTAACACTGGTCACAGCAGTAGCGGTAGCCACGATGGCAATGGCAGTGGTAGCAAAAACAGATGTCGCAGCTACAACAATAGTGATAGCAGTTGCAGTAGATGCAGCATAAGCCATGGCCACAGCAGCAACCACCGCGGCTAGAGCAGCAACCGCTGTTGCAACTTCTACGACAACGGCTGCCATGTCAGCGGCCGCGGGTGCAGGCTGCTTCCGTCGCTTAGCGACAACCCCGCCACCAATCATGTGAACACAACCAACACGGCCTAAGTCTCGACCCACCAGCCAAGAGGAAAGAAAAAACAAACAAAAGAACAAAAAAACCAAAAAACAACTGCAACAGGAGTAGTAGTACTAGTAGCAACGATAGTAGGAACAGCCACAATAGTAGCAATTTTAGTGGCAGCGACAGCAATGGTAGTGACTACAGTGGTACCAGAAACACTAACAGCGGGAGTAACAATGGACGCAATAGCAGCGGAAACCACATTAGCAGTAGTAGCAGCAGCAGCTACAGCTGCAAGAAATAAAACCATAGCGACAGCAGTGGGAGGAGCGTCATCAGTGGTGAGCTGCAGCAACAATTGTGCCAACAGTTGTTATTAAAGTAATAGTGAGAGCAGCAACAGCAGCGGAAGCAATAGTGTCGGCGGCCAGAGAAACAACGGCAACCACAACAGCATCCGTAGGAGCAGCAGTACCAGCACCATTAATAGTAGTAGCCGCCATAACAACTACAACACATACAGTTGTGGCAGCACTTGAGGCAGCAAGAGTAGTAGCAACAACAACAATGCCCAGCAAGGACGATGCAGGCAGCACACAGGCTAGCTCTGCGAACCCTCCCGCTATAGACCCCATATTGGACCTACAGAGCTAAGTCGATCAGCTACGCAAGATGCCTGCCATGACTAGCACCAGCCACACTGTCCTCCCTGGAAAACCTTTTCCCGCGCTGACTGCGGCAACAAAAACAACAGTGTATAAGCGGGTACAACAACAGTAGTAGAAGGTCACCAATGTCCTAGAATCTAGAGTTGGTGCGGCCGGCTCCTCTCGGTGCAAGGACTTCGAGTCCACTCCACCTGTACTCAACGAAGATGAGCAGTTGCCTTCCTAGGAACTACTCTACCGCATCTAGGCACAAGTGGAGAGTCTGTGGCCATAATACACTCTCCCACATGACAACACCATCCTCGAGCAGGTACTTGAGGGGGGCTATACACTCCTCAAACTCATCCTTGCGGCACCGGATGCTGACTGCATTGCCCAGGAGCAGTTCCTTGGTGACGTTGCTAACGACACCAGTCCCGACCCCCGGCGAGCATGGGATAAACTGACACGGCCTTTTTGCGCCTGTGACCTCTCAACTATAAGCCGCCTCCTAAAGGACTTTAGCTCCCTTCAAATGAAGGAGTCAGAGACCTTCACCGCCTACTGGCATCGCACGTAGGATCTCCTACGCCAGCTTAAGACAGCCATGCCTCCTCCGCTTGCTCCCCTCTTCACCATCAAGAATGGTGCCACTCCAGAGTTTGCCAACATATTTGTCTCCTATAGCCTTCCTTTCTCTGAGGCGCTGGTGGCCCACGGAACTCAGATATCCTGGGCATATGATCTCTTCTTGAGCGTCGAGGAAGCGCGCAGGGACACACAACAACACGGTAGCTCCTCCGCAATCTTAGCTACCACCTCCGATGGTTCCTCCATCCCTCCTCCGGAACTTCCTCCTCAGACAACAGCAAGGACAAGGGAAAGAAGGGCGAGAAGGGCATATGCAAAGAGCACCAGTTTTCCTCTAGTGGCGCCACCATGACGTGCCACAACTGCAGTCAGACGGGGCACGGGTGGTACACATGCCCCATCTCCACTGACGGGGCCCGTGTTGTCGCCACCATGTGGCATGAGCGTGAGCACCGCCTTGGCACCTGCGCTGCTACCATAGACACTTTGTTCTCCCCTAGTAGCACTATGGCCACCACCTATTCCACGATGTTCCCTTCCTCCCCACAGCCGGCTCTTTGGCCTTGACAGCAGCTTTTGCCGCTTCTTCACCATGAGCAGTAGATTGCTCCATCGTAGTCATAACCATACATACCACCACAATTGTAGCACCAGTATGCTCCATTGCAGCTGCAATACTACCCCCATCCTCAGTCATAGTGGAGATCATATGCCCCTTTCGGAGCTGTGAACCTGCAATCCGTGGTGCTCGTCGACTCCGCCACTCGGATCCGCCAGCTGTAGAGCTTCATCACCATGTAGCTCAGCATCGCACCTCCTCCCAAGGGAAGTACGAGCTGTGTGACTACTAGCCGAGAGGTCTCCCATTGTCAGACAGTGACCGACCTTTGAGCTGATCATGGGGAAGCCGTCTCTTACTTTTTGGAGCCGGGTTTGGATGATGTCGTGTGGTTGGATGACTAGCATGATCTTTTTGCGTCTGTCTCATCTGCTCAGCTTGCGACCTATATTTTCCCTCACGCATCCTGTTTTTTCACTCATTACAATGTCACAGCCTTGGTTTGCAGCCCTAATGGCACCTAGATCACCGACATTGGTGCCACGTATTACATGACGTCCTGGCAAGAGGCGTAAAGTATGCTCGGTCCTGCTTGCAATTTTTGTACTGTCCGAATGGGGTCTGAGCAAATCTTGTCAGTCCACAGTGACCGATGTGCTATATGTGCTTGGTTTGGAACTCAGCCTCCAGCTTGTCACGGCTCTCTGCTTCATGAGCATGGACGTTCGACACTCCTGTGGCATTGGCATTGTCTTCATCCGCCCGTCCCATCAGGTCATGTTCCGTGCTGTCTGTCCTGACAACCTCTGGCATGTCATCCTTCTGCCTTCATCCATGTCCCCTCCCTTGTCCGACAGTACCCATGTGTTTGTCACCCATGTTTCTCCCCTCTGGCATGCCCACCTTCTCCACTGTTGCCTATGCCACTTGTACTTCAATGCTACCGATAGCATGCTCCGCACTCAACCCGCACTCGGAATTGATCCCTCCACCTTCAAGTGGCCTTGTCGTACCGAGTGCATTGACCATGCCCAGGGCAAGATTCACTGGTCCTCCTATCCTGCATATTTCTCTCGGGCCACTTACCCAATGGAGCTCATCCACTTGGACCTCATGGGTCCTATACTGGTCGCATCTGTTGTGAAAGGCAGCCGGTATGTGCTGATCCTCATGGATGACTACTCCCGCTATTGCTGGGTCATTTGTCTCCGTCGGAAGAGCGGCGTGGCATCTGCCATCCGTGACTCATACCTCACAGCCGAGTGCAAGTGTGGCCGCAACCTCCATTGCTTTTCTTTTGACCACGGTGACGAGTACATGGAGGACACGACTGCCTATCTCATCAGCCATGGAGTTCGTCGTGAGACATCCACCCCTTGGACACTACAGCAGACTAGTGTCTCTCAGCATTGGAATGACACCATGGCCGATGCTATCGGTACCATGCGTGTGGAGTCCGTTCTATCCGATGGCTTCTTCTTTGAAGCCATGTCCTACATGACATGGGTATGGAACTGCTTTCTACATTGTCCCCTTTCCCACCAAGCCACTCTATACACTCTGTTGTGAGGTCAGCAGGCCGATCTTCGGCCTACTCATGTCTTTCCCTCAAAGAAGGGACCCTCACTTTAGGTTCATTTGGTTTGCAACCTCACGAAGTCCGCGTGAAGGTCTTTAGTGTCTACCCTTGGTTGGATACTCTGTGAGGAGTCTCAAAGGCAAGAACTGTAAATGGATGCATGGAGGGCACATGCTTTTTAACTTTCAGAGCATTTCTAATGCTTTTGCTCATTGTGGTTCCACGGGAAGAAACCTCTGCCTACAATCCTACTTGGCGCGTCCAAAGACCGCCAAGTGTCATCCGCAAGCCAGGCTCTAGTAAGCTTCCTAGAAGCTTCCTGTCCCATGTTGGGCCACAAAGAAAAATGTGGCCGTCGCGGGGTTTGAGCCCGCGACCCTTGAGCTCTGGCGCCTGTTCCAACTAGGGTACAAAAGTGCATTTCCTATGATGATCTCTACAGGACATACCCATTTTGGACAATGCATTCTTGGCCTATTTCAGAACAGACCAAGGGGACGTACTCCATAGAGCAGTGCATGCCTTTTCTTTTCGTGCAGCCAGCCAGCCAGCCAGCCAGTGGACAAGGTGCATACCATTCAACAAATCTCTCCCTTGTACCTCTCTACATCTGGCGTTCACTAGGCTCCATCAATGCCTTGTGGCTCACCCTTCCTCTTCCGCGCTCCTCATGCCAAAACCATGAATGCCTGCATAGTGCAAGTCGCTCTCTAGCAGCTTAGTCATGCAATCAGTAAGCATGCTATTGGTTCCACAGTGGTGCAAGTCAACCACGTTCTTCATGACCAGGTCATGTGAATAGTGGTAACGTATGTGGATGTGCTTTGTTGGCCGGGAGATGATTTCATCTTCAGCCATCAAGATGGCGCTCATGTTGTCCACATATACGACCGTGGCATCCTGCTTTGGCACTTTCATTTTGCCAAGAAAGCTGCGCAGCCATTGTGTCTCCTTGAACAACTCAGATAGAGCAACGTACTATGCCTCAGCCGTGCACACTGAAACACAATCCTTCTTCCTGTTGGCCCATGAGACAGCAGCGTCATTCAAGATGCACATGTATCAAGAGGTGGATTTGCGATCGTCAAGATTTCCTCCCTAGTCGGCGTTGGTGTAGCACTTCATGCGGAGGGGGTCCATACCTTCTTGGCCTCCGAGGAAGAGGCCCATGTGATGTGTTGTCTGTAGGTAGCACAAGATGTGCTTGACTGCCTGCCAATACTGTGGCCGCGCGTTGGCCACAAACCTGCTCACTTGTCCCATACCATAGCAGATGTCTGGATGACTCTCTACCATGGCGTACATGATGCTACCCACGGCGGACTGGTAGGGGATGTCTTGTATCTCCCTTCGTTCTGATTCATTGCTTGGTGACATGGAGGCCTTTAGCTTTGCATCGTGTGCCAACGGGTTTGCAATCTTTCATGTGATAGCGCTTCAGTACCTCGCCGATGTATTTGGTTTGGTTGAGTTTGATGGTGCCTGCTGCTCGGTTGTGGTGGATGGCGATCTCGAGGTAGTACTCGAGAGGACCCATGTCCTTCATTTTGAACCTTTTGCTGCCGTTAGAGGTCAACTCATCCAACCGCTTGAATGAAGACAAGCAGATGCTCAGATCATCTACATACTTTTCAACAAGCATCAGCCCTCTCCCATCATCACACACGTACATGCTCGGGTCGTTCTGGCAATGTGCAAAGGAGAGACCGGTCATGAAACCGTCCATCTCTTGTTTCCACATCCTTTGGGCCTGTTTCAGCCCATAGAGCGATTTCACCAACTTGCACACCTTACCCTTGGGAGCTTTGACTCCTTCGGGCACTTCCATCAGCACTTCCTTGTCAAGCTTCCCATAAAGAAAAGCTGTCGTGACGTCCATCTGATACATCTCCAGGTTCCTTGTGGCTGCAATACCTAAGAGAGAGCGGATGGAGGCAAAGGTCACGAGGGACTTCAACATCTCATAGCACTCGGAACCCGGGTGTTGAGAAAACCCTTTAGCCACTACCCTCGCCTTGAACTTTTTGGTTCTGCCATCTTGCTTCTTCTTCGGAGGACCCACTTCAAAGACCCACTTCGATCCCACCACGTGGGCCTTGTCGGGTCTATCCACCAGCACCCACGTGCCGTTCTCGTCAATGGACGCAAGCGCGTTGTCCAATGCAACCTTCCACTTGGCCGCATCCGGGCCGTTCATCGCCTTCGCTATTATGGATGGCTCTCCCTGAGCCATGCATGACTAGCTAAGGCCAGTCCAATCATCCTCATACCGCAAAGGTGCTTTCTTTGGTTGCAAACTTTGCCGGGGTTCTGGTGCAGCTTCTTGCTTTGCTGCTAGTGCTACCACAGGTGGTGGTGTGTTGTTTTCATCGTCGGTGTCGTCAAAATAGTCCTGAGACTCCAAGTCAGAATTGGAAGCCCCGGATGCCTCGGTATCTGCATCCATGTCAGATGTTGCGTCATCCTGCGTAGCTGCTCACTCATTCCGGCCACCTACTAGCAAAGTGAGGCAATTGTTGGGTGCTTGGTCTCTGGACTCAAGCAACTCTATCCACTCATCAGCCTTGGGAGCAAGAATCGGTTCCAGCAGCTCTCCCTTTCCGAGGATGCGTTTGTCAAACTCAACGTCGCGGCTCCTCACAAGCGTGCCTGCTACCTGGTCCCAAAGCTCATAGGCTTTGTGTGACATGTCTAACCCAGCGATGACAAAGTTTTTGGAATGTGTATCCAGCTTGCCTCCACCTTCTCTCGACTGAATCTTCACCCATGCAGTTGACCCAAACACCTTAAGATGAGAGGCATTGGGTTTCTTTCCCTACCATGCTTCTTGTGGGGTCTTCAGCTACTTGTCTTGCTCCTTTCCATGCTCCCGCAAGGCGGTTGCTGGTGTGAGATTCAAGAGGTAGCAGGCCGTTGTTGCGGCTTCAGCCCAAAACCCAGGTGGGAGCTTGGTGTTAAATAGCATGCTTTGCACTATGCCGAGTAGGGTCTGGTTCATCCTCTCAGCCACGCCATTGCTTTGGGGGTTGTAAGGGGTGGTTTTCCCGTGGCGGATGCCATATGCTTGAGTCAGGGCTTACATGCTTCATATCCACTCCCGTTATCACTTTGGAGCGTCTTCACCTTCTTGGACGTTTGCCCCTCTACCATGGCGACGAACTCCAGGAGCTGCTCCTTGACCTCTCCCTTTGTTTTGAGGAAGTAGATCCACAACTTGCGGCTATGGGTGTCGATGAAGGTTAGGAAGTACTTGCTTCCTCCGTTAGACGTCGTGCGTAAGGGTCCGCACATGTCATTGTGTATTAGGTCCAAGACATTTTCCGCTTGTTGACCTCCTCTCCCAAACATCTTCGTCTTTGCCTTTGCTTAGAGGCATGGTTCAGACAACGTACACCCTTCTCCATGCTTCACGGTGCACCCTTCCATTCTGTGGATAGCCTCTTGCTCTTGCATCTTCTACAGCATGCTATTAGCAACTTGGTCAAATCGTCGGTGCCATAGCTCAACGTCAGTGTCCTTGGTTGATGTGGCGGCCGCAGCAGTCGCCGTCCTTTGGCTTTGGTACATCCTTTGGCTTTAGTTCTGCTGTATTGGTAGCACATGCCAGTCCCTCATCCGATGCTTTGGTGACTTTGGTTTGAAGCACGTAGAGGCCATCGAATCTTGGAACTTGAAGCATGAGGTCGTCTTTGGTGAACACCACTATCATGTTGTTGTCGGTGATTTGTGAGACCGTCAGCAGGTTCGCTGTGGAGGAGGGCATGAACACCACCTTTTGAAGGTTGGCCGCATTCTCCGCACCGTTCACGATGAACGTGATCACCTTGTACACTTTGCCCATGGCTTGGAGGACGCAGCTGTTTGCACACTTGGTACGCATTTTAGATTCGGTTATGGAGACAAATCCACCCTTCTCTTTTGAGGAGTGGTGGTTGGTGCCCGAGTCAAGGGCGAATGCCCCGGGCCTAAGGAGTGCTGCCCCCTTCATGGGCAACCCTTCAGCCATCATGTTGGTGAGCTCCTTCTTCTCCTTCCCACCTTTGCTCCCGCCTTCTTTCTGGTTATCTGCTAACCGGATACTCAGCTTTTGTTCTATTTCGGGAATTAACTCTTGCGAGTTGTTATCACCCCATCGGACACTCTCTTTATCAATAGATAAAAGCATCTTTGCTATCTGTTTTTCATAAAAGTGATAACTAGCTAGGAATATGCATGGCTTATCTTCTATAAGGTCACAAACAATAGTTTTTGATTCGATTTCTTTTTCAATAGCTAGCTTTACTAAACTGGAATCTATACCGAGTAGTTTCTGAGTATTTTCTATTTAGATCTCCACGGGTAGGGCACAATGTCCATTTGAGGTTGCCTCCGATAATGCGTAAGACAAACCGGCTCTAACACGGATAAGAGAATCTTTTGCAATACCTAAGTTAGAGGCAATCGTATCTGCTGAAACGAATCCAATACCCCTTATGTCTTTAGCTAGTTGGTATGGATCCTTGGATACTATGGCAATTGCTTCTTCCCCATAGGTTTTAAATATTCTGGTTGCTCTTGTTGTACCGACCCCATGAGATTGGAGAAAGATCATGATTTCCTGTACAATTTTCTGATCTTTCCAATTATTGCAGATTATATTTGCTCTGACTTTACCTATTCTGTCTAAAGTAGATTATAATTCCGGTTTGTGTTCAATTACATCAAAGACCTTATTACCAAATGCAGTACCCAACTTTTTAGCAAAATGAGATCCTATTCCTTTAATAAGACCGGAGCCCAAATGTTTTTCAATTCCTTCTAGAGTATCAGGTGGAAGGGCTTTCAGAAAATCAGCTTTAAATTGCTTGCCATGATTGCGATCATTGTACCAAATGCCGCTACATTTAATGTATTCCCCGACAGATACGGAAGGGAAATTGCCTGTAATTGTGACTAGATCCTTGTGATTTTTAACCCTTAACACGTAAAACACAAAATCCGTTTTCAGGATTATGATATGTCATGCGCTCGATGCTACCAGATAGATATTCCTTGACATTTTTATTAAACATCCTCATGTGTATCTTTTTAAGAGGTACACAGTTCTTGAAACCATTCCAGCTTATCTCGGTATATTACATAATTACTGGATTTAATATTTGTACATGAGAATCTGCTATAAGCATCAAGTATTTCTACAGGTATATAAATCGAAGATGTACTATAAATGTTGGAGCGTAGGTAGTTTATTTCCTCAGCTACCTTATCTTTGAGCAGTTCAATAGACCAGGCTCTATATTCATTGTTTTGATTCATGCTCCATCTATAAACTCGTGCTTTCAACAGTCCCTTGCTATCATATGGAGAGTTAACAGCATATACTTTGAATCTGATAGCTGCAGATTGAACAAGCAACTCCTTTAATACCGGTTCCTGTGATTTTGGTAACTTCTGCGCTAAAAGGTGAACACCTGCAAGGCAATCATTTATGGCCCTGTGGCCTTCATGAAAAAACCCGAATTTATAAGCGATACATTCTAGTTTACGACTTGAGATTCCTTCTTTATCCCAGTCAACATCGTACATGAAACAACCCCAAGCTTTTGCAGGAAGAGAAGGGAAGGTAGTTTCAAGGAACGTACGATCAAACTGAGCGTTGTGAGCAATAATCAGGTCCACTCCTTGCAGATAATCAGCAACCGTATTTTCTTCTATTTTCTGGCCTCTGACCATATCATCATTAATGCCTGTAAGTTCTGTAGTATACTCAGCTATCGGGATACCCGGATCTTGATAACCGCTAAAATCATCCAGTAAGCGAAAGATGGATCCGTGCCTGTTGTATTCAAACTTGACCATTCCAAGTTCTATCAGTTAATCCTGTGTGTAAGATAGGCCTGTTGCCTCAATATCCAGAAAAACAGCGATCATTTTATCATCTTCATCGCCGATTTAATAATATTCCGGTCTCTGATTTTTTTAGTGACTCTGTAATTGCCTGAGCTATTCAAAACAACAGCTAACTTCTCTATATCCTCGTGTTGCATCTTCTTGGAACTCTTCCCACCACCATTGCCTTTCCCTCCACCGCCACCGCTTCCGCTCTTGCCTTGAATGGAGTGAGAGCTTGCACCTTGTCCACCGGAGCGAGAGGCATAGGCTGAAATGTTTGCCTCACTGCCACTGCGTCGCATGGACTCGTTGCGGACGTGTTTGGCGGCAGCATCATACGTCAGATCTGCCTCCTTCCAACCGCCAAATACGGTGATCAAGGACCCCAAGCTTTTTGGCACCACCATAAGCAGGATTATCGCACGCATGTTGGAGTCGAGATTCCATTCCATTTCCTGGACCTCTTGTAGTACATTGTCAAACAATTGCAGAAATGGGGGTATCGATTATCCTTCGCTCACCCTCATCGACATCAACCTTTGGAAAATGAAGAGTCGGTTTACGAGGGCATTTGATTGATGCACACGTGAATGTTTTATGTAGGCCTCGACAGCCAATGTGCATCCTGTGATGTGGGAGTGTTGTGTCTCATTGATGGACGTCACAAGTATGGCGAGAGCCATGTTGTTCTTTTCTGTCCATGCTGTAAGGTCAGCCGCATGCGTGGTCACTGTTGCATCGGCAGGTGCTGTCTCGGTCCCTTTTAGGATGTCGAGGTGGCCACGCACGTTCATGAAAATCTCAAACTGACATTTCCACAAGGGAAAACCTGTCCCAGTGAATTTGGATATACCCGCCTCAAGGCGGACTTGAGTCGGATCCGCCATTTTTTTCAGCAGTTGTTCATCTTCTCTTCTTTGCTGCTACTATGCTTTGTTGAGGCCGATGAGGCTGATGAGGCTGCTGACTGCGACCGTTGTCAAAAGTGCGATTGGTTCTGATGCATACCCCTCTTGCGGATGATCGCCTAAGGCGATGGTACCGTTGTGAGAAAACGGACTCAGGGTCGTACCACCTTCTAAAGGGGTAGAGCTTTATCCCGTTGGGGCTTGCAAGCTATTCCTCGTCCCCTAGTCCGCCACGTATGCACACCCAACCTGAAGAAGCCGATGGAGCCGATAGAGCACATTGGAGCCGTCAAAACTTCATGTCCCTGTGTACCTGTGCGCCGTGCAAGACAACGCTCGAGTCGGTCTTTGAAGCGTGCCTTAGAACCAGAAGTGTGGGCCCATAACCCTTTGTCAATGCGCCGGATAGCAACGGTCTAGAAAATGGGTCCCGACATGGGAGGCCGCCAACTGCTCTTGGTATTGCAACCAAGATAACATATCACCCTCGAACAAGGGATCCACAGTTTAGGTTCATTTAGCTTGCAACCTCATGAAGTCCCCATGAAGGTCTTTAGTGTCTACCCTTGGTTGGACACCCTGTGAGGAGTCTCAAAGGTAAGAACTGTGAATAGATGCATGCAGGGCACAGGCTTTTATACTTGCAGAGCATTGCTACTGCTTCTGCTCATAGTGGCTCCACAGGAACCAACCTCAGCTTACAGTCCTACTTGGCACGTCCTAAGACCGCCAAGTGTCATCCTCAAGCCAGGCCCTAGTAGGATTCTTAGAAGCTTCCTGTCCCATTTTGGGCCGCAAAGAAAAATGCGGCCGTCGCGGGGTTTGAGCCCGCGATCCTTGAGCTCTGGCGCCTGTTCCAACTAGGCTACAAAGGTGCATTTCCTACGTTGATCTCCAGGGGACATACCCATTTTGGACAGTGCATTCTTGGCCTATTTCAGAACAGACCAAGGGGACGTACTCCATAGAGGAGTGCATACCTTATCTTTCCGTGGAGCCAACCAGCCAGCCAGCTAGCCAATGGACAAGGTGCATACCAGTCAAGATAATGCACCCCTACCCATGAATTTTGTTCGTGTCTAGCGGTACCCCGACATTGCAGCCAGCACCTACCTCTGCCTTGCCACCTCGTCCTAGCTGGGCTCCATCTGCAGTCATGGGTACCCCGACATACCAGGTCTACACCCGTGCTCGTGGTGACATCCTTCGGCCCCGCAAGCTGGTGCCTCCCCGGGGTCCTCGCACTAGGGTCCCCCGTCCAGCCTCCAACACACCCATCAATACACCTCCCTCCCCTCACACTGTTGTGAGCAGTTAGCCCGGTACAAAGGTCCTTGGCGTGACGGCCCTTGGCCTCGTTGCTTAGGATGTCCACCCTGGCTTGGCCCCGGATATGCTCTCATCTCCCAGGAGCATCGTCGTGCGGTCTCCGCTACCCTTGCCTGGGCCACTGTATGACTTTGCATCGTCTGTGTGCTGACGACACAGTCTTCTCCATTGGCACTCGATGCACAGAGCCAACACAAGGCTCATGCCGCTCCTGACTTGGACTAATGGGAGGCTGCCTGCCAGGAGGAGCTCACTGCCATTAACGAGCACTTGGTGTACAAGCTCATGGAGCTTCCCCCTTGCAGCAAGGCCATCGGGAGGAAGTGAGTTTTCTGCCGGAAGTGGAGGCCAGATGATACTCTGGAGAAGTACAAGGCCCGCCTCACCGCCAAGGGCTTCTTCTAGGTTGCTGGAGTTGACTACAACCAGGTCTTTGTGGCAGTTGGCTCTTTCACCACCTGTCGGGCGCTCTTCAGCCTGGTCGCACAGCATGGTTGGGAGCTCAACCAGATGGATGGGAGCAACGACTTTCTTCAGAGTGCTCTCGACGTTAAGGAGCTCTACATGGTCCAGCCCCCTGGCTTTGAGGATGGGAAGGGCCGATTCTAGAGACTGTGCAGGGCCCTTTATGGCATCTAGCAGTCTCCTTGGTGCTGGAACATCGAGATCAGCCATACCCTTCTGAAGGGTGGATTTATCCTTAGCACTGCACACCTAGCGCACTTCATCACTCATGCTAGTATTGTATTTGCTGTGATCCTCATCTATGTGGGTGACCTACTCATCGTGTCTGTCAACCTTGCCCCTGTGGAGCGGGTGAAGGAGTTGCTGAAGGCAACCTACATAATGAAGGATCTCGGGACGGCACAAATGTTTCTCGACATGGATTTTGGGCAAGATCTTATGCACGGAAAATATGCGGGTAAATCAGGTAGTTTACGTTTAGAGTCTAGCCTTCCAAAAGGGAGCCTGGTGGGAGGGATTTTCTGCCTGGACCATATTAAAAACAAAAAAAAGGCTAGCCGACTGCTTGCCAATATCTTGAAGATTGTCTCCAGCACTTCCATCCCGATGATCCTTGACGGGCAAGCAAAGTTGAAGGCCAATGACGCCAGCACCTTGGGTAGAGCAGTGGATATCACAGCGTTCCTCTGCGTCATTAGTCACTCATGTTTCTGGCTACCACCACACATGCCGACATCGCCTTTGTCATGAATGTCCTTGCCCTTTTCTCACTGGCCCTACTCCAGCTGCACCTTGATGTAGCCATCCGTGTGTTGCAATGTGTGGTCTCCATCCCACACCAAGGCCTCAAATTTCTTTGTCGGCCGTCCGTGGTGGCCGTGGGCTACAGTAACAACAACTGGGCATGGAACCTAGATGGAAAGATACGCACAGACTGGATCTTTCTCATTGGATGCACAATAGTGTCATGGTGTAGCGGGAAGCAAGAGCGTGTCGCACGCAATACAACAGAGGAAGATTACGTGGCTTTGAACGCTGGTGTATGAGAGAGTTTGTGGCTGCATCGCTTTGTGGGTGAGTTGCGTGTGCTTGTGTCATCCATCATCGTGCATTGTGACAATGAGAGTGTCGTTACAATTGCCAACTATGATGGTTTCTACCATACACACACAAAGCACATCAATGTTGAGTATCACTATGTACGTTCCTTGTTGCATGAGGGCGGCATTCACATTGTGTGGTTTGAGATTGTGAAGCAGTTCCTGACTTCCTCACCAAGGCACTGAAGTGCAACTCCTTCAAGAAGGCTATGAGTATGGTTGAGTTACTACCTTGAATAGATGTGGTGTGACTCTTCTGCTTGCATGGATTTCCATCTCTCATCCTCGTTGCACATGTGGTCCATCTCCTTTCGCTCTTGTATGGAGTGTTGGGCGGGGCAGCATGGGGGAGCATTACTTCTACATATTCATGTACACTGATTCCTTTGGATCATGGGGGAGTGTTGTTGTTTTGTCCGTGCACTACCTCACTTAATCATACTGTGAACTCTCGGCTGGTGTACATTCTCATGTACACGACTGACAGGATGGACGCTGATGTCGACGGGACTCCGTTCAGTGAAGTGGATGTGTCACCGTGAAGTTGAGCGTGTGATTTTCCTCCTCCTTGTTCTTCTGGCACAACACCCTCACACTTCTAGCTCCATCGGCAGCAACCCTCAGCTGTCACGTCATCGGTAGTCGTAGATAGCTCTCAAGAGCAGTGCAGCCGGCACCTGGGTTCAGGTAACTGTAACTCCACACAGACATTTTTCTTACATGTTTTGACTGCATGATTGTGTTTGCAGCGTGGTTATTTGGGCATGGTCATGTTTTCGGGCAAAACGGACAACACCTGTGTTTTGGGCCGTCGGCTGTCAGGCAGGGCTCACCCAGGAATTTCTGCCCGACAGGATAATGGCATGATTTTCATGGTTGGCTGTTTTTCTGAGTAACAAGCCTCACAGAGCTGAGGTGAGACTAGAACTGAGAGGGGTCTTGGTAAGGTGCCCATTCTTTATTTCTAATGTGTCATTGCTTCTTATAGATGCAGGTGCTAACTCAAGCATGTGCACTTTTGAGTAACAAACCAGAGCTCTCAGACTTAGACTGTAGTGCATCAGACAAAGGGGGCAACAAAACCCCTGTCCCTCATCTTTAGCAACAATGGCCAGCAACTAGCGTGGGTTCCCACACACTATTTCAACAAGGCCGCTACCTCAACCTGCGCACTAGATGGATTCCTCTTGACCCATCGCAGCGGACATTTGCAGCTGCAAAACCAAAACACAATCGCCACCATCGCAGTGGGAGAGTTGCAACAGTAACGAGCTCCAACAGCCACGCCAAGCAGTAACATCAGAATTGGGTAGCAGCAGTAGCTGTGCTTGGTTACAAGCCTGTACACACAAAAGGGAGCATCGGCTCTTAGCAGCAGCTCACGACGGTGGCTGCAAGCAGTGGAAGGGTACAGCGGTGGTAACATCTAGAAGCAGCGGTGGCATCAGCACTTGCAAGCAACAACAGCAGCATACCAGTAGCGGGAGAAGTAGCAGCAATGGAGCAAGAACCTTGCAGCTACTACAACAACAGCAGAAATAGCAGCAGTAGCACCATAGCAGCGGCAGTGGCTACAGCAACGTAGTAGCAATGGCGGCGGCCGCGCCAGCAGCAGTCCTGCCGTAGTAGCAGTAGTGAGCTTGCGTAGTATTACTGTTGCGTAGCACTACTACTGAGTTGCACTGAAACTACACAACTCTGCGCGATAGCTATGCATGGTTGTACAGCCCCTGCATGGTCCCACGTAGGGGTTGACGCGCTCATCCCTGCCAGTCACACAAAGTTTGCGTGACTCCAAAACGCTGGCATAAAAAATGCCAACATAAGAAACACTATTTTTTTGCTAGCATAACTAACGTTGATTTAAACGTCAGCTTTGATGACATCAATGATTCTGAGGTCAAAACGTGAAATGTTTTCAGCGCTTCAAATCCTCAAGAAATGCAATCAGTTCCCTATTCGGAGTGTATTTTTGTTTGGTCCCATAGTGAGCACTACAATGGCACCCGTGCTTCACAAGGGCAAAGGGCCAGGCGACCCCTCCATTTCCTCCTCATCGGGCATCATGAGTCCATGATCAAAAGCACTCGGGATCAACGAGCTCAGTGGACGCAGGACGAGATGCGTTGGCAGCAACAGCGACAGAGTGATATGTCGCAGAGATTGCGGAGTACCTAGGGGGTGGTTTGGGACCCTCAGAACAACCACCAAGAGGATCTACTGGAGTTGCACCATCTGTTTAGCAGTCTACTTTCTACACAACACTGCAGACTTAGCACCTCTCATCATAGGTTGACACCTCGGATGAGGTGGAGATAAATGATGACACACGCAAGGACGAGATTTTTGTATCGGAGGAGCGCCTTAGAGAGCTATGCTTGAAGTCACAACGTCTCACTCCGCCACCTTCTTGTCATCACGAACAGGCACATTGTTCAACAACGATCACTTTTTGTTGTGTTTCTCTTACGGGTGGTCTCCCTATACCCTATCCAACACCTCGCAAGCTTGAGGTCACCCTCCCCATGGAATGGCGACCAAAAGACTTTGAGACACCTCCGCCCTGTTACGATGCTTATGAGAACTTCGATTGTTGGGAGACCTTCTTCCAGGTGTCGGCCGATTATGAGGGCGTCTAACCTTACTACCACAGCCAGTTTTGGACTCGCGACGCTCACCAGGTCTAGACATTAGCGAGAGCAAAATACAGTCTACTCTACTCACTCTTCGCCATGTTGTGGGAGACTGAGTTCAACTTCCGTCCCTTCCTAGGTGAGACCAGGACTGGGATGGGTGCAGATTGGCACCAGGACTGGGAGCTTGCCTTGACACTTCTTGTTGCAAAGACCCATGCCACGAGGGTGGCCCGATTACGTGAGTTTCACTCCCTCTATCAGGGTCCCACAAAGCTTGCAGCTGACTACTAGAGGCGCACGATGCGCCTTTACACGCACCTTGGGACTGGTGGCGGGACGCAACTGTGGACGTTTGACACCATCATGATGGGGGCGCACTTGGACCACGTGAAGCTCTCTACAAGGGTCAACTGTGTGGCCCTCTCTGAGTTGTCAAGGTCACTACAGCTACTTACATGGGCTCGTTGCTACTTCCTCCAAGCCAGATGTGCTCATGAGGTTGCTATCGTCCATCAACAGAGTACACTCGTTGTAGCAATGATCACGACTACTCCTACGTCTCTGCCTCAGTTCGCCAGTTCCACCTCCACCGCTTCCTCCTCCTCCTCCTTCCCTACTACGAGCAGCCACATTCAGGGTGTTGCATCGACCGCATAGGGGAAGAAGAGGAAAAAGCAGTGTGGGAAGGGACACTAGCAGAAACAACATTCGGCAAGTTGTGGTAGTGGACATTCTTTCCACTACTACAACTGTGGAGGCGCTCACCGTTACGCGGAGTGTGAGCAGCCCCTTTATTGGCCTCCGATCATGCGCGACCATCAGGTGGGACATGCATAGTAGACTTCCTCCAGTGACACATGGACAAGGTGCGTCGCAAAGACGACTATAACAGACCCATCATTTTCACCAGACAGCAGAGGTGACATAGACCCTCGGGATCACATGATCGCAGAGTTTTTTCCACTTTTGGCGTTTCATACTCAGGGAGGTGTGAGTGTGTTATCACATCCAAGTGGTCACAAGACACCTTGTCTTATTGCGTCTGTTACCCGTGATAATGCTTGTGGTGAAGCTCAGTTGGCTTGCAACGAGGATGTCCTAAGCCCTGTGCTATTTGTTCAGCAGAGGCAAAGTGTTCTGTGGTATGTTGCTTAGTGTCGACGACTGGTCATGAGCCGAGTGGTACCTGGATCATTCACTCTGGTGCCACCCTTCACATGACGTGTCGTTGTAGTGACTTTGTTGTAATCAGTCTTGTTGAGTCTGTTTGGTCCATTTGCAAAGGGTCTGTTGTATTGTTGCCTATACAGGGAGTTGGGGTTGTGTGGTATGATGATCCATCTGGCCCCTTGTACATTTTTGACATGCTCTTGAACTCAACCTGCTCTCTGTACTAGGATTGGTCTCGCTATCGAGCACTCTACTGACTCGGCAACAATTATGGCTCTTGACACACGTTCCATTGTGATTCGTGTCCCCATTATTGATGACCTATTTCATGTGTCCGATTGCATTCCCTTTGTTTCTTTTCCTCGTCTCTCTATTGTGCGTGTGTTCATCATTGGTGTTCTCTCCCCTGAGCACCAACACTATTTGCATTGTCGCCTCGACTATGTGAGCTCGAGCACTGGGTCCAAGCACATTCAAACTCAGCCAGCCACCGGTCTTGACGTGGATTACTTTGAGAAGCCAACCAAAACTGATTGTCTTTTTTGTGCCTAGGGTAAGATGCATCGCTGCTCTTACCCTTTCTCCTCCTCCTGAGGTCTGCGTCCACTCGAGCTGGTCTACTCGGACCTCCTCGGTCCTCTCCCAATCGAGTCCTTCTTGGATCGGGGTCGATATGTCCTCACCTTAACCGATAAGTTCACTTGGATGTGGTAGGTCTACATCCTCTTCCACAAGAGAAATGCCGTGCTAGCGGTCCGTCTGTGGCTGGTATATTCTGAGTGTAAGTCTTATCACAGCCTTCACCTGTTCCACTCAGATCTTGGTGTTGAGTTCTTAGGCGAGATCACTGCCTACTTTGCGGAGCACGGCATTTCTCACCAGCACTCCGTCCCTGCTATACCATACCAGAAGGATGTGTCTCAGCGTTGGAACGACACCATGGAGGATGCGATTCGCGCTTTACTTTCTGAGTATAGTCTTCTGGAGTCCTTCGCTTTTGAGGGCTTCTCCTACATGACGTGGTTCTAGAATCGCATGCCGCATGATTCGCTTTCAGACCATGTCATGCCGTATGAGCTGTGGTTTGGCCATCGTGCCGATGTCCATCTCGTTTGTGTTTGGGGGTCCCTCGCTTGCGTCTGGTACACCAATGACAAGCAGGGGTCCAAGGTCTTACCTCGCTAATGCATGTGTACCTTCCTTGGCATCTCTCTGCGGTGAATGACCTAGCGCTTTTGGGACCATGATCGCCATCACATTGTGAAGTCTCAAGATGCTCTCTTGTTTGAGGCTCTTACCTATTGTGACCTATCCAATATTCTGTTGCTGGCCGCCAACAACGTTCCTACCTGTGGAGCTTCCCCACGGATGGGGGAGTCTAGTCCTACAGATGTTTCTATCCAGACCTCCTCACATGCGGTCCAGTCTCCGGCTGTTGACGATCCGGCCATCATGGTTGTGGGTCCACTATCCTCATCAGTCCCTTGTGGCACACCTGATCCCATGCCAATGCTGGTCCCCACTGGCATGCCTGATCGTGTGCTAGTGCCAGTCGCCTCTGGCACGCCTAATCCCGTATGAGTGTTAGAACCCTCTGGCACACCTGATCCTGTGCCTATGCCAGTCCCCTCGGACATACCTGATTCCATGTCAGTGACAAAATCTCTAGCCACACCCACTCCCGTGCATGCACCTATTTTGCCTGCCGCTATGGCCCAATAGCCTTCTCCGCAGCCTTAGGTGAGTACCTCAGCGTCGAGCTTCTCACGCGAACCAAATGGTAGTCACCGACCACTAGCATCTAGAGCTCAGTGTCCTACTCACTCAGCGTCTAAACGCCCGACTTGTAGTGTTCAAAGTGGCGAGCTTGGCACAAAGACCATTGGCTTGAGTGTCAAGGCAGAATACACCAAGGTGCATCTAGCATGTCTTGTCGACCACGAGTTGGTCTCACGTGACATCTCGGTCACTTACAATGTCGTAGCTGATGTGGTTTTGGTCAGACCGAGTCCCAAAGGCATGCATTCTGGCCACCCAGAACTCGCCCTCGATGACGCCTGACCCAGGTGTCGTCAAGGGCGAGTTCTGGGTGTGCTGCTTGTGAGGATGAGCTGAGAGCCATCAGTGAGCACGGTGTCTATGAGCTTGTCGACCTCCCGCCTGGGCGGAAGGTTGTACATGCCAAGTGGGTCTTTTGGAAGAAGGTGAAGCCTGACGTCATAGTGGATCGCCACAAGGCTCATTTAACGGCCAAAGATTCCTCACAAGTTGAGGGTGTGGATTTCCACTTACACGTTTGTACCCCTCGGTCTTATGACTACAGTTCGCGCCTTGTTTGGGTTGTTGCTTACCACGATGAGGAGTTACACTAGATGGATGTGAAAAACACGTTCCTCCATGGCAACTTAGAGGAGGAGGTCTACTTGGTCCAGCAACATGGATTCGAGGTCAGTGACAAGGTATAGCACGTGCACAAGGCCTTGTACAGCTTGAAACAATCACCCATGTATAGGAACTTGGAGATTACCAGCACACTCACATGTGCTTGTTACGTGCAGAGTGACGCTGACCTGTCCCTCAATCTCACATGGACAGCTGAGAGCTTTACCACCAACTTGGTCTATCTTCCGATTGCGTCTTCTTCAATGGAGGCCGTGAAGGAGGCAAAGGCAGTCCTTCAGAATGCCTATAGGATGAAGGACCTGTATCCTACAGCTGTGTTTCTCAGGATGGAGATTGTACGTGACCGTTAGGGGCAGACACTCTTGTTACATCAGGTACATTACACCAGCATTGTTGGGGAGCATTTTTGTGACCTTCTTGGTACAGTTCCCATAGCCTCTACCTCCATCACACCTGATAGGTAGGATGCTCTGAACGTGGATGATCCAGCACAGCTAGGGGAGAAAGTGGAAGTGACCCTATACTTGCGCCTGATTGGCTGTTTGATGTACTTGGCCACTACCACGTGACCCGACATTGCCTTTACCATCAACCTCCTTGTACATTTTTCACAGTGTCCTCGGGCGAGAGCCCTTTGCGTGGCTGTGTGAGTGGTGCAATACATGGTCTCCACACCCTACCTTAGAATCTTCTTTCAATATTAGTGTTTGGTGGTAGTTGACGTCTATAGAGACAGTGACTAGACGTGGAGCCCTAATGGGCGCAGTCAAACAGGCTAAGTGTTCCTGCTTGATGGCATCATTATGTCATGGCTCAGCGGTAAACAGAGATGCATCGCACATAACTCATCAGAGGCTGAGTATGTTGCTTCGGGGTTTGGGGTTGTTAAGGCGATGTGGTTGCAGTATCTCTTTTGTGAGTTGTGTCAATCTGTGCCTTGCATTGTTTGGCGCTGTACAAGCCAGGGAGCTCATGCCATTGCAAAGAACTCAGGTGAGTTTCATGCATGCACAAAGCACATTGCTATTTAACATCACTTTGTGCGTGATATTGTGGAACAACAGATGATCTCCATCATTTGGGTCGGCACGGATATGCAGCGTGCTGATTTCCATACCAAGGCACTTGAGCGAGGAAAGTTCATAGTGGCCATTTGTTCCATTTGGCTTCGCCCCTTGCCTACGAGTGGCGGAGAGTGGGGGTGTGTGAGCATGGACCATTCAGCATTACCTTACATAGTTGTGTCAGCTTTGCATGTGTATGGACATGTGTACCATCAGGTCATGAGGGAGTGTTTTGATGTGATTCATTCCGTATGTTTGTAAAGCTTACTGTAACCAATCGGACGTGTCCATGCTCATGTAGATCCTTGATGCAGACCCAATTGGAGCCAAGGCATTGACGCTTTGGGGGCTCCATCTACCAGCATCTGCTAGACAGTTGCAACTTCATCCTGGGTGCTTGCTGGGGTGCTCTACAGTTTTCCTACAGTCGCTAGAGTCTTCTCAGTGGACTGGCTCTCGAGCCCCAATTTGCATGTTTCATATTGTCTGCCCACCGATCAATGCCGTTCTTATGTGTGTGATCAGTTCTAGCATCCGGCTCAAGTTTTTGCATCTGTAGGTTCAAACGGTGTTACATTTGGATGCCTGTGCGCAGCGTTACGGACAAAAGAGTGGTTTTGGGCCAGTTTTAGGGCAAACTGACACTGCCACGTGCGTCACCCGTCGTGAGCTGCGGCAAGGATGTATGATGTGTGCTTGTCAATTGTCATTTCTCTCTGCATTACTAAGCTATTGGAGCTTATGAGACTTTGCGCATCTCCCTTTCCTAATTCTTGCTGTTTCTTACACATGCTTGCTTGCTAGTGCGCCAGTTGAATGGATAGTGTCGCCACATTAACAGCAGCAAGGCTAGGAAGCTTCCTAGTAAGTTTTCATCTGGCCCTTCCATTCAAATGGAATGATTACTTTTCCTTCAACCTTCAGCATTCTAGTCTCATGGATGAATCAATCTTAAGATTTTTAAAATCCATTTGCTCTATACACGGTTTCAGCTGCCGCGAGATGTTCCAAGGACTGTGGGTGGAATGTGAAGCATCCACCTTCCACACATAGTCCTTCATTGACTTGTGATGGTTGGAAGGACACGCGGGCGTGGCCATCTTTGAACCACGAAATGAGCAGCCAGACGGTGTGCAAAGTGAGTTGAAAGATGCAGCTTCACCTTCCAAACATCGAAGATCAAAGACCTGGCAACCAAAGATGTTGGGACAAGCCAAGGATGTGAACAAGAATTTTGACCAAAATTAGACAGCAACAATATCCAAGGGCTTTAGACAGGCCTGGTGGTTTGGCTTGTTTGTGATTGAGCAAATGAAAACTCTGTTTGTGATTGAGCAAATGAAAACTCTGTTAAGCACTCGCATTCCCCTACCAGAGAACATGGGGATCCACCCAATCTTCCTCATCAACAAATTGAAGCTTTAGCGAGACCCCGTCAAGAACTTCCCCGGCCGAGACGTCGCTCCTCTGCCTCCTATCCAAGTGGATGGTGATACAGAGTAGGGAGTTGAAGACATCCTCGGGAATCGACACCATAGAAAGCCGACCAAGTATCTGGTCTAGTGGCATGAATACGACGGCTCGCACAATTGATTAGAGCCCTACAATAACTTCCGAGACATCGATCAATCGATCATGGGCTACTACCGTTGTCACTACCCTAGGTCTGCTAACTCTCTGGGGCATTGCGACTTAAAGGGGAGGGGGACATTTTTACGTCAGAGATTTACACGAGTTCCTATGTTTCATAGCTGGGCACTTCCTTCCTCACATTGACAGCCCATCCCACGTTGACTTTAAGATTTCACGCCATTCTGCCGGGGGCATTTTGGCCACCTGCCATGTCCTCTGGTGTTCCTCTTCACAAGGTTCTCAAACTCTCAGCGAATTTCCAAAAGGGTGGACAAAATACTCGCTAACTTTATGGATGTTTCTGATGTTGTCCACAGCTTACGGTGACCCCTCAGCTCATGTTCATGCTTGTGCAGATCCCTGACGAGACAGCCACCTCAGACCAGTGGAGGAGCTGACGTGGCCTTGGCCACGACTATCTACCAGTGACACTGGTGAGGAGTTGGGGCTCAGGCTCAACCGTTCCAGGCTTTTCCGTAGTGAGGCCGACTAGCCGGTTGCAGGTTTTCCATTCATCAGACACTTGTTGGTGACTGAAACATGGTTTGTGGGCATTTGTTGCATAGGATTTTGCACCCTGCTCCGTTTGGTTCTGACGGTTCTTGATTCGGATGCCTGAGCAAGGAGATATAGCCAAAAACGTGGTTTTGGACCGGTTTGTCCGTAGAAGGAAAATGAGACCGGTCGGTGCACCACCGCTAGCAGATGGCACCTATGACCTCTCCTTCTCATTTGTCACTTTCACTGTCATGCTTAAGCAAAGCCTTGGTTCACATGACATGTTCCAATCTTGCTCTCACTATTCCTTGCATGACCTGTGAGTCAGCTAGCCAGATCAGTGGTGTCAGGCTAGTGAACAGTTGAGCTAGGAAGTTTCCAGGAATCTTCTCATGGTATCAGAGCAACAAGCCAGAGCTTGTTGTGTTGCACAGCAGAGACGCAGCAATTGCAGCAGCAGTGAGCAGCAGCAGCGGCAGCAGCACACAGCAGCAACGACAGGTCTTGGGAGGACCCACCAACCTGCGCCATTCCCAGGCGCAGGCCGCAACACCTGCGCGACAGAGGAGTCGTGCAAGAGGGGTGCAGCACTGTAGCAGCACGCCAGCACAGCAGCGCCATAGCAGCAGCTGTCCAGCAGTGCAATAACAATGGCACTTTTGACCACAACAGCAGCATCATGGGCGGCGACATCAGAAACATCAGCAACAGCAACCGCCGAAGTGGCTTGAGGCCACTGCCTTCAAGCTCGATGGCAGCAGCAGCAGCAGCAGTAGCAGCAGCAGCAACAGCAGGGTGCGCCACCGCTGCCCCTGTCCGTGCAGCTTCCTACAAGCCGCACGGACGTGGAGGAGCCGCGGACGAAAATCGCGTCAGCCACCACCTCCCCGTCGGCACGAGCTTGCCCTAGCTTCAAACGAACACCGTTTTTGGCGTTTGAGGGTGCGTTGGAAAGCTCTTCTTTCAAGCTCTCCAGAACTACTATTCATGCTTTGTTTCGTACTCTGTAGCCACCAGCAAAGACTGCGGTGCACCGCAGATTTGTTTTCCTGCTGAAATTAAGGCAGAAAAGGGAAAAGTGATGTTTTGCCTTTTTTTTTAACTTTTTGCGACCGTAAACTTCACCATCATGTTTAGCACATTCAGGAGCCTCTGTGGTCCGGATTTCGCTTGATTTGGACAACCTTGATTTTTTAGTGTCGAAGTTATAGAATTTCAGCACTTCGCCAAGTTTCTGGCCGTCAGCACCAGCAGCTCCACACAGCATCAGCAGCTACCAGCAGTGGCGGCGGCGTGCAACAGCAGTAGCTTGTGGCAGTAGCAGTGTGCAGCAACAGCAATGTGCATCAGCAGCAGCTTGCAGCTGCAGTGATCGGCGGCAACAGCGACAGGATGAGTAGCAACAAGAGGAGCGGCAGCAGCGGCATCATCAGCGGCAGTTGCAGCAGCCTCGACAGCAGCTCCGGCTGCCTTTTCTCCTTCCTCTTCCTTGGTATTCCCCTCTCCTCTCGGTTTGGGCTCCCCCTGCTGGTCCCTTGGGTGGGTTGGGGGTTGAGACAGGTACCCGGAGCTCCCCCAAGACCCTCCCATTTTTTCACGCCCACTAGGGCGGGGGGAACGCTGTCGGATTTTCTCCGGCAGCTGGGAGGGTCCACCCACAGCGTTCCCAGGCTGAAATAGGCCTTGGCATTTTTCCCACGCCCACTGGGGCGAGGTAATTGCTACCGGATGTTTTCAGCCGCTACGACAGCAGCAGCAGCTGAGGGGGCAGAGTGCCACCGCCGTCTGAGTCGACGGTAGCAGCGATAACAGCCACAACAGCCGTAGTGGCAGAGTACCACTGCCATCAGGTTCAACGATAACAGAAACAGCAACATTAGTGACAGAGCAGCACACCGCAATGACAGCAAGGCCGCTACATGGCCAGCAGTCACCACCATAGCAGCAGCGAGCCAGGCAACTGGTCTCGTTTCCATGTCCTCCATCTCCCATCCTGTCAGTAGCGTGCTTTCCCTGACACAGCAGCTCACCGTGGGGGCCTGCCAGATCGCAGAGCTGAAGCAACAGATCCTTGCCGCTGGGAATCATCAGCTCGCCGAGCTTCACCGACTAATGGCGCTCTCCATTCAGGGAAGTATGAGTAACATACCTGAGTCGAGGGGTCCCACTGCTGGTTGTGTTGAGTCCGTCGCGTCGCGTCAGGATGGTGGTAATGGTGTCGCCTGTTCCGTTCAGTCTGTCTAGTCTTCTGTTGGGTGGGATGATGCAAGTGCCCTGTCACAGCGTTGTCTCGAGTCATGCACAGGTCAAGATGACCCGTCATGGATTCATGAGTCCCAGTTAAGTGTTGTTGCTCGTCTATCATCATCGCAGCTCTCTGCGGAGCAGCCTGCTTCTGTCGCCTGTACTATTGCTTGCTTTTACGTCACAGCGACAAAGCGTGTGGCAGATGCAACCTGGATCATTCATATAGGTGCCACTCATCACATGACCTATCGTCGTCGTGACTTCGTCGTGCTGGGTCCTGTTGGGTCAGTACGGTCCGTGTGCACAGTAGCTGGTCATGAGGTCCCAGTCCAGGGCATAGGCGTAGTGCAGTTCCACGGGCCGTGTGGCCCCTTGTATATCTTGCACGTTCTGTATGTGCCTGTGTTGGAGCTTTGCCTGCTTTTCAGACGTGCCTGCACTAACATGGGACTCAGCCTGTCCTTCACAGGTGAGGATGCCACCGTGTTTGTCTGTGAAACTCAAGAGGTGGTCTTGCATGGGGCGGTTGTGGATGAAGTACACCATGTCTTTGGTTGCCCTACGTCTGCTCATCCCTCGCCCTCCCCAACCTCTGCTCGTGTGTTTGTGATGGGCACTTTGTCACCCGAGCACCAGCATATATTGCACAGACGCCTGTGCCATGTACACCTAGATGTTATCGATCGTCTAGTGTGCACACAGCCCACGCTTGGTCTTGATGTGGCATCTTTTGAGATGCCATCCAAGACCGATTGTCTCCAATGTTCTCAAGGAAAGATGCACCAAGCCACGTACCCTCCTTCCAACTCGTGGGCGCTTCGGCCTCTCGAGTTGGTTCACTCTGACCTCATGGGACCCCTCCCAGTTAAGATCCAGGAGGATAGAGAGTATGTCCTAACGATCACTGATGACTTCATCCACATGCAATGGATCTTCAGTCTTCATCAAAAGAGTAATGCCGCCCTTGCGGTGGGCACTTGGCTGGTCATGGTTGAGCGGCAGTCCCGGCACCTCCTCCAAACTTTCCACTCAGATCATGGTGGAGAGTTTCTTGGGGACTTAGCGCGGCACTTCGCGGCGCTAGGAGTGGCTCACAACCTCTCTGTCCCCGCCACACCTCAACAGAATGGTGAGTCTCTATGATAGAATCTCACCATGGAGGATGCGATTTGTTAAATGCTGGTGGACAACGACATGCCAAAGGCATTTGCATTTGAGGGCATGGCCTACATGACATGGGTGTGGAACCGGATTCTACATTGTCTGCTCCCAAACAACCGCACCCGGTACGAGCTATGGTTCGGCCGCCGAGCTGACCTCCGGCTCGCGCGCGTATGGGGATCCCTTGCCTGCGTCTGGTTCACACCTGAGAAGCAAGGGTCTAAGCTCTCCCCTCGTGCCCATATCTGCGCGTTTGTGGGTATTGCCCCTCGCTCCAAGGCCTGGTGTTTTTGGGATCCGAGTCGGCACCGTATTTTCGAGTCACGTGACGCAACATTCTTTGAGTGCCTCACGCATCACAACTTCACTGCTGGCAACAGGTTGCTACAGCACGCTCCCGGTTGTGTTCCTTCTCCTTGCGTACGGGAGTGTGTTGGGTGAGTACACTTTGTCTGCTCTTACAACCCTATCACTCCTGAGCCATCCCTCCCATCGGATGCCCTTTGTGCCCATCCTGCATTTCTTGTTCCTACCTCGCCCGTCTTACCAATATCGCCGGCGTTGCCCATTGCTGCCTCGCCCTCCTTACCAGTGTCGCCGACGTCACCCGTTGCTGCGTCGCCCGCCTTGCTTGTGTCCCCCGCGTTGCCCGTTGCTGCCTTGCCCACCTTGCCAGTGGCTCCGGCGTTGCTCGTTGCTACCTCCCCCGCCTTGCCAATGTCGCCGACATCGCCTGTCATTGCCTCACCTACGTTGCCAGCATCACCCGCTGTGTCGGTGTCGCCACTTCCTACCTTGCCTCACCTTGCATCTCCTGCTTTGTCTGAGCCGTTAGTGTCTGAGTCGCCGGCACTTGTGCTGCAGCCGCCCGTGTCCCCCGCCTCTATTGTACCTGTGCCCCCTTTACTGGTTGCGTAGCTCATTGAGCCCTATCTTCTTGTCGAGGTTGGACGCTTGCGCCCTTGCCCCACTCGTAGCGTACATAGTGGTAACCCTGGCAGAAAGGCCCTCGGCCTTAGTGCTCTGGGCCTTCAGGAGATTCACCTTGCCTGTGAGACGAGCCTAGTGCTCCTTGCTCATGAGCACCATTTGGCACTTGACTCTTCACAGTCGACGGTCACTTTGGGTCCTTCCTTTGTTGCCTATGCTCTGGCCACACGCAGCGTGACCGACGCGAGGCCTGACC
>SZWC01008351.1:68152-81003 GCA_023375785.1 Penium margaritaceum
AAAGGCCCTCGGCCTTAGTGCTCTGGGCCTTCAGGAGATTCACCTTGCCTGTGAGACGAGCCTAGTGCTCCTTGCTCATGAGCACCATTTGGCACTTGACTCTTCACAGTCGACGGTCACTTTGGGTCCTTCCTTTGTTGCCTATGCTCTGGCCACACGCAGCGTGACCGACGCGAGGCCTGACCCCAATGTAGCCGCCATGGAGCCTAACCCTAGCACACTCCACGAGGCTCTGGGATTCGGTTCTCGTACATATCTCATTGTACTCTGGTTTGTCCTCCCGGCTTGTGTACATTGGCGTGCAGATGACTGACGGCGAGACTCAACGCTGCTAGAGGGTCGCTCGGTGGAGTCGACGCGCGCTAAGGCCCACTCAGCATTCGTTGGAGCCTCCTTCCTCTGGCGATGCGCTCAGCTCCATCGGCAGGCCTCCTCGGCGGTCGGGCCGCCGGCGGTCACTGCCTCCGCAGATGATTTCTGCATGCACCCAGCGCTGTGCTTGATAGTGGCATTGCGTCAGCAGCATCATGCTGTACCTAGGGTCCATGTTTGCTGCTGTGTGGCCCTGTTTGGCATCGGTGACTGTCGTAGGCATTGCCTAGGTTTGGGCAGCCATAACTCTTTGCTGCTATTTTTCTAGCTGATTCTGACCGCACGACTGCGTTCACAGCGTCGGTATTGTTGTATGGTCCAGTTTTCAGGCAAAACGGACGACGCCCCGCTTTTGGGCTGTCGGGCTTTTGGCAGGGCTCACCAAGAAAACCTTGCCTGCCAGAAAACAGGTCTAGGACTATTTTCTGATTAGCTGGTTAGCTGAGTAACAAGTTCTACACTAATGGGGGGGAGCTAGAACTTGGAGGGGTCTCCCATTGTTGCATATTCTTCATTCCCAATCAGTTACTTTCTGTTTCTAGCTGCTTTCTGGCGCTAACACTGGTGCGCGCACTTCTCAGTAACAAACCCAGAGCTTCCAGACTTAGTCTCTATAGCAGCACACTGAGGGGGCAGCAGACTTAAACAACTAGCGTGGAAGCCCGCAAGCTGCATCAACAACGCTACCGCGCCAACCTGCAGCCTAGCATTCCTATCTTGGTATTAGAGCCAGAGCATAGCAACAGCAGGAGAAGACTGACGTACAGGTGCCAGACAACGCCGGCGGACCCCCATACGCGCCAGTGCAGGGGAAATGCTGCCGGATTTTTTCCGGTAGCATTGACCCGCCTGGTGGCGGAGTCAATTTCATTCCCACGGCGAATGGGCCAGGGGAAATGCTGCCGGATTTTTTCCGGCAGCACTGACCCCCACGCTTGACGCAAGGAGGTGAGAGGCTGGCCACATCAGGCGACGACACACGGGGCGACGTCCTCTAGGTGTGTCTGAAAGCAGCAGCCAGCAGCAGCAGCAGCACCTTGCCGTAGCGGCGAGCAATGGTAGCAGCGGCCAGCAGCAGTAGCACATAGCAGCAACTGGCAGCAGCAGCAGCTCGCAGCAGCAGCAGCCGGCAGCAGCAGCAGCGGCAACAAACAGCAACCGGCAGTAGCAGTAGCTTGCAACAGCTCGCAGCAGCAGCAGCCGGTGACAGTAACAGCAACAGCAGCGGTTGTAGCGATAGTCGTACTAGTAGCAGCCGCAGCTGCCCGCAGCGCGCTACTCGCTACGAGCAGCGAGCTGCTTGTAGCGAGCTCGCTGCTCGTAGCGAGAAACGAACAGCAAGCAGCGAGCAGCGAGCTTGCTACTCGCAACTTGTTACTCGCAACGCGTAGCGAGCTCGCAACAGCGCAAGCAAGAGTAAAAAAACAGAGAAAAAGAAAAAACAAAGGGATCCCCCCACCCCCTCTGGCCGCGCTCCTCACCATCAAGTGCGGTGCCACCGCTGCTTACACCGATGTCTTCGTTCACTACCCCGAGGACGTCCTCTCCACCATGGCGGCCCAGGGCACCCTCATGCCTTGGGCGTACGAGCTCTTCCTTTGCATCGAGGAAGCTCGGCTGGAGTCCCATCTTCAGCGCACGGAGGCCCTCACCTCCCCTGCTGTCGCCACCGTGTCCATCGCCTCCTCCGTTGCAGCCACCTCTGCCAGCTCCTCGTCACTGGGGAAGAACAAGCGTTGGAGCAAGAAGGGCAAGGGTCAGCAAGAGCACCAGCAGCAGCAGCCGTCGACTGGATCCAGCAGTGGTGGCTTGGTCTGCCACAACTGTGGCCAGCCCGGGCACGGATGGTACACGTGCTCTCTGTCGACAGACGAGGCGCGCGTCATCGCCACCATGAGTCACCAGCGAGAGCACCATCTCGCCTCTGCCACCGCCGCTGTCGCCGGTCCTGACGCCTCGGCCCCGTCCAGCATGTTCTACCACTCCGACTACTTCACCAATCCCGCAGACGCCATCTCCGCAACAGCACCATTTGCAGCCGTCAGCACCTCGGTTCCCCTCGCCAGCGTAGTCCTCCTTCTACCCGGGCTCCGGTGCGTCACCCCGCACTCGGTCTACACACCCGGGCCGTCATCCCGTGAGCCTCAGTTGGAGCAATTCATTGCGCTCCAGCTCGTCCTGCCTCGCCCTCCCCCCCAGGGAAGTGCGAGCTGTGTCACCTCCTGCTCCCCTGCCCTGCCTTGCCTGATTGAGACTGAGCTGCAGTCGTGCCGTGCTTCCTCGTCTGTCCCGTCGCCCTCGATAGTCCCCTCTACCCCCTTCTCTGACGACGTCGCGTGGCTAGATGATTGGCGGTCTCGATTTGCGCCCCCTTCCACCGCGTCCGCGTCTTTCGCTTGCTGCCATGTGACCGTTAGTGACCTGGCGACTCCAGTCCAGGACCCTCCCGAGACCTGGATCATTGACTCCGGGGCCACGCATCACATGACGGCCTCTTGCGAGGCCTTTAGCATGCTCGGTCCTGTTGGCGATGTCTCTGGTGTCCAGACGGGGTCCAGACAGGTGTTGCCTATCCGCGGCGTCGGCGTGGTTCGTTTTCGTGGTCCTGCCGGTGATGTCTTTCTGACCGACGTCCTCTTCGTCTCCAGTCTTGAGCACAGCCTCTTGTCCGTGACTGCCCTTGACCGCATGAGCATGGACGTTGCACACTCGCGTGGTGTCGGCACTGTGTCGTTGCATCTGTCCGGTCTTGTCATCCTGCACGCCACCGCCCGTGGCAACCTGTGGCATGTTCCTCGTCTGTCCTCCTCCTCGTCCGTCCCTTCCCCGTCGGCCGCCACAGGCCATGTGTTTGTCACCAGCATGCTCTCTCCATAGCACACCCGCCTCGTGCACCGCTGCCTTTGCCACGTTCACTCCGCTGCCATAGATAGCATGCTCCACACTCAGGCAGCCAAGGATCTTGATCCGGAGACTTTCCCTCTCCTATGCCCCACAGAGTGCATTGATTGCGCTCAGGGCAAGATGCACCGGTCCACCTATCCTCTGTCCTCCTCCTGTGTGTCTGCCCCTCTTAACTTGGTCCATTCCGACGTCATGGGCCCTCTCCCCACCGAGTCCGTCGGCCAGCATGGTCGCTATTTTCTCACCCTCACCGACGACTACTCTCGCTATCGCTAGATCTTCTGCCTTCGGCAGAAGAGCGATGTCACCCACACCATTCAGGACTGGCTTGTTCTGGTGGAGCGCGAGTGTGGTCGGCCTCTTCCCCGCTTTTGATCCGATCGCGGTGGTGAGTACATGGGTGAGACCACCACTTTTCTCGCCTCTCGCGGTATCTAACACGAGACGTCCGCGCCTTACACGCCCGCCCAGAATGACGTCTCCGAGCGGTGGAACCGTACCATGGCCGACGCCGTCCGTACCATGCAGGTTGAATCTGGGCTCTCCGATGGCTTCTACTTTGAAGCCATGGCCTACATGACATGGGTCTAGAACCGGGTTCCCCACGGTCCCCTTCCCCGCCAGTCTACGCTGTATCAGCACTGGTGCGGTCAGCGCGCTGAACTCCGGCCGGCTTGTGTTTGGGACTGTGTGGCCATTGTCTGGCTCCCCAGCCCGCAGCGGGGCGACAAGCTTGCCCCACGCGGACGTCCCTGTACCTTCCTCGGTGTCTCTCGTCAGTCCTAAACCTGGCACTTCTGGGACCCATCCCAGAACTACATCGTCGAGTCCCGCGATGCTCTCTTCTTCGAGGAACTGTTTCCTCGCGACCTCATCCACTCCGGCCCGTCCGTGTCCCTCCCGTCGCGAGGGGGACTGGTGAGTCCGTCCTCTTTCCTGTCGCTTCTGGGTGATACATCACTCAGTCCCTCTGAGCCGGCAGCGTCCTCTGGCCCCCTCAGGCCAGCAGCCCCAGTCCGCTGACCCCTCAGAGTCAAATTCCCTAGTCAGATCCGCTGGCCCCTCCGGGCCAGCAGTGCCTGTCGCGTCCGCTGGACCCTCTGGACCAGCAGTCCCAGCCGCGTCCGTTGGTCCCTCCGGACCGGCAGCCACATTCACGTCCACGGGCCCCTTCGGGCCAGCAGTCCCAGTCGCGACCGCTGGCCCCTCCGGGCCAGCAGCACCTGTCGTGTCCGCTGGACCCTCCGGGCCGGCAGTCCCAGTCGCGTCCGTTGGTCCCTCCGGATCGGCAGCCCCAGTCGCATCCGCTGGCCCCTCCGGGCCAGCAGTCCCAGTTGCGTCTGCTGGCCCCTCCGGGCCAACAGTGCCTTTCGCGTGCACTGGCCCCTCCAGACTAGCAACACCAGTCGCGTCCAGTGGCCCCTCCGGGCCTGCAGTCCCTGTCGCGTACACTGGCCCCTCCAGGCCAACAGCACCTGTCACGTCCACTGGCCCCTCCAGACCAGCATTCCCAGTCGCCTCCGTTGGCCCATCGGACTCAGTGCCATCTCCTGCCCTACCTCGCTACACACGTGGCCCAGGCAGCAATCTCCGACCCAGGCCGACAGTGAGCGCACCGACCGTCGCACCGCGTCCCGCGGCACCTCGTCCCCCGGTGGCCCCACGTGTCTCCTCCACTCCCACGGTCGTGAGTGGTGATCCTGGCACCAAGGCTCTCCGCCTGACGACTTCGGCCATCATCGCAAACCTTCACCCAAGCTCCACACAGGGCTATGCCATGCTTCACCACAAGCATTGGCACGCTGTCATGGCTACACTCGCACGCATCCCTGCTAGAGTTCGTGATGCACACGCTCTCTCAGTCCGCTCCACAGCACGCCCGGAGGACCCAGCCACCCTCCGCGAGGCTTGAGCCTCTCCTGAGGCAGCACATTCGGATGCTGCCAGCGCCGACAAGCTCGCTGCCATCCAGCAGCACCACGTGTATGACCTCGTCGACCTCCCTCCAGGTCGGAAGGCCATAAGTGCCAAGTCGGTCTTTCCGCGCAAGTGGAACCCTGACGGGTCCTTGGACAAGTACAAGGCCCGCTTCACAGCCAAGGGGTTTGCCCGGTTTCCTGGGGTTGATTACGATCAGATCCTTGTCCTAGTCGGCCGGTTCTCCACCAGTCGGGCACACTTCAGCCTGGTTGCCCAACATGGGTGGGAGCTGCATCAGATGGACGTGAGCAACGCATTCCTCCACGTCTCACTAGAGGGTGAGGAGCTCTACATGGTGCAGCCCCCAGGCTTTGACTACAGCACAGGGAGAGTTTGGCAACTGCGGAAGGCCCTCTATGGCCTGAAGTAGTCGCCTCGGTACTAGAACCAAGAGATCAGCAGCACTCTCCTCCGTGGTGGCCTCCAACACAGAACCACTGACCCCGCACTGTTTGTCAGCCTGCGAGGTCAGACCTTCGCTGCAATTCTGGTCTACGTCGACAATCTCCTCATTGTGTCGCCAGAAGCAACTGCCATCCAATGTGTCAAGGACTTGCTGCACGCCGCCTACCACATGAAGGATCTCTGGTCTGCCCGAGTCTCCCTGGGCATGGAGCTCGAGCGTGATCGCTCCCAGGGCATCCTGCACATCCATCAGGTTGCTTATGTGCAGACCCTGTCCACTCGCTTCGCCGAGGACCTGTCCCTCGTGCCGAGCGCATCTTCGCCCATGTCACCTGATGGCCAGTGAAGCTGAAGAGTCCTGACCCAGCTGTTGTGGGGGAGCCAGTTGACGTGACCACATATCCGTGGGTCATCGGGTCACTGATGTTCCTGGCAACGACGACGCGCCCAGACATCGCATTCATCGTCAACCTCCTGGCCCAGTTCTCTCAGGAGCCGCGTCACCTCCACGTCAAGGCCGTGATCCGAGTACTGTGCTATGTCGTCTTGACTCCTCGACGAGGTCTCATGTTCCGCTACTAGCTGTCCGTTGTCGCGGTGGGCTACACCGACAGTGACTGGGCCGACAGCCCAGACGGTAAGCGTCGCACGGGCTGGATCTTTCTAATCGGTGACACAGCTGTATCCTAGCGCAGTGGCAAGTAGGGGTGCATTACATGCAGCACTGCTGAGGCTGAGTACGTGGCCCTTGGCTCAGGCGCGTGTGAGAGTGTGTGGTTGCATCGTCTGTTGTCCGAGTTGCGTCAGTCTGTCGCATCCATCATGTTGCATTGTGACAATGACAGTGCCATGGCTATCGCCGACAATGACAACGTGCATCACACACGCACAAAGCACATCAACGTTGAGTATCACTATGGGCGTTTGTTGTTACAAGACGGCAGTGTGAACATTGTGTGGGTTGAGACAACACGGTAGCTGGTTGACTTCTTGACCAAGGTACTGAAGGGCGACTCGTTCAAGAAAGGTGTGAGTTCGGTCTGCTTGCGTCTATTAGTGGCTCTCTCTATCCATGCTTGTGGGTCTGCGTAGCCTAGGGGAGTCTGGTCGTTGACTGTGTCTCTGCCCGCACATGTGCACTAAGCCTGTGAGTCATGGGGGAGTGCTGGTTTTCATACATCTCTCATCATAGTCTGTTGTGTCCTCTCGGCTTGTGTACATCGACGTGCAGATGACTGACGGCGGGACTCGACGCTGTTGGAGGGTCGCTCAGTGGAGCCGACGTGCGCTGAGGCCCACTCATCGTTCGCTGGAGCCTCCTTCCTCCGGCGATGCGCCTAGCTCCATCGGCAGACCTCCTCAACGGTCGGGCCGCTGGCGGTCACTGCCATCGCAGATGCTGTTTGCATGCACCCAGCGTTGTGCTTGATAGTGGCATTGCGTCTGCACCATCATGTTGTACCTAGGGTCCATGTCTGCTGCTGTATGGCCCTGTTTGGCATCAGTGACTCTCGTAGGCACTACCTGGGCTTGGGCAGCCATAACTCTTTGCTGCTGTTTTTCTCGCTGATTCTGACTGCACGACTGCATTCGCAGCGTCGGTATCATGGTGTGGTCAAGTTTTCAGGCAAAACGGACGACGCCCGGGTTTTGGGCTGTCGGGCGTCTGGCAGGGTTCACCGAGAAAACCCTGCCCACCAGAAAATAGGTCTAGGACTTTTTTCTGATTGGCTGGTTAGCTGAGTAACAAGTTCTACACTAGTGGGGGGGAGCTAGAGCTTGGAGGGGTCTCCCATTGTTGCATATTCTTCATTCCTGATCAGTTACCTTCAGTTTTCAGCTGCTTTCTGGCGCTAACACTGGCGCACTTTTGAGTAACAAACCCAGAGCTTCTAGACTTAGTCTCTAGAGCAGCAGACTGAGGGGGCAACAGACTTAAGCAACTAGCGTGGAAGCCCGCACGCTGCATCAACAACGCTACTGCCCCAACCTGCTGCCTAGCATTCCTGTCTCTGGGTGGGTCTGAATTGGCCCTCTGGCGTGCTGCGTGTCAGGCCGAGCTCGCTGTGAGCGAGGGGCACAAGGTCTTCAAGCTCGTGGACCTGCCTCACGGTCGCAAGGCTGTTAAGGCCAAGTGGGTCTTGCGCAAGAAGCTGAAGTCGGACGGCTCAGTGGAATGGTACAAGGCACGACTGACCGCCAAGGCGTTCTCTCAGGTAGAAGGTATCGACTTTACCGAGACCTTCGCCCCTGTTGGTCGGATAACCACAGCACTAACCTTGATGTGCCAGAAACCCAAGCATGACTGGGAGCTATACGAGATGGACGTAAACAACACTTTTCTCCATGGAAAGTTGGAGGAGGCGATCTACATGGTCCAGCCTCCCGGATTCGAGGACGGCACTAGCCGCGTGTATTGATTGCGGAAGGCCTTGTATGGTCAGGAGTAGTCACCTCGTTGTTAGAACAAAGAGATCACCGGAACACTGTTGAGGGCTGGGTACATCTCGAGTGCCTCAGATCCCTCTCTCTTCCTCACACAAGCCCCTGTACAACTCACGGCCATTATGGTCTACGTCGACAAGCTCCTGATCGCTTCTCCCGACCTAAAGGCTGTTGAGGAAGCCAAGGTCGTACTACAGGCGGCGTACAAGATGAAGGAGTTGGGAGAGGTTGTAGTGTTTTTGGGCATGCAGATCATGCGCAATCGCACGCGTCGGATGCTCCTGGTGCATCAGGAGCGGTACGCTCTCACCTTGGGGGAGCGTTTTGCTCGCTCCTATCCGCACTACGTCCACACCCCTCACGCCTGATAAACAAGATGCCTTGAAGGGCGACACTCCAGCTGAGTTGGGGGAGCTTGTCGACGTGACTCTGTACCTGCGAGTTATCGGTTCCTCATGTACTTAGCCACGACGACGCGACACGACATCGACTTCACTGTCAACCTGCTTGCACAGTTCTCCTAGGCACCGTGCGCGCAATGTCTGGAAGCTACTGTCTGGTGTGTGAGGTATGTCGTGTCTACCGCACGCATCGGTCTATGCTACCGTAGTCATCCGTACGTGGTGCTCACTGACGGCTCTTACCGTCCGGACTCCAAGCTTAGTCACTGTCGGCTCTCACCGTCCGGACACCGACAGTGACTGGGCTTGGAGTCAGGACGGTAAGAGCCGGACAGGCTGCATCTTCTTGATCGGCGGCACGGTTGTGTCCTGGTGGAGTGGTAAGTATGGCTGCATTGCTTGCAGCACAGCTGAGGCTGAGTACGTGGCACTTGGTGCTGGTGCTGCGGAGAGCGTGTGGCTTGTGCGTCTGTTGCGTGAGTTGCGTGAGTCTCTACCACCTATTGTGCTACGTTGCGATAACCAGAGCGGGATCGCCATCCTTGACAGCACAGGCGTGTTTCATGCTCGCACAAAGCACATTGGCATTGAGCATCACTACGTGAGTACACTTGTCCAAAAACGGGAGATCGAGGTCATCTGGGTAGGTACGGATGTGTAGGATGCTGACTTCCTGACAAAGGCCATCGGCCGTATGAGATTTCTTGCGGCTTCACGTTTTGTGGGACTTCGCCCTGCACTCGCTGCTGACTAACCTCCTCATGCCAGCTGTTGCTTGTGTTTGTCAGTGCCTGTACGTTGATGGACTTGTTCACCATCCGGTCATGGGGGAGTGATGTTGTCCACAACTTACGGTGACCCCTCAGCTCATGTCCATGCTCGTGTAGATCCTTGACAAGACAGCCACCTCAGACCAGTGGGGGAGCTGACGTGGCCTTGAAAGTGCTTGAGACTCCACGACTATCCACCGATGACACTCGTGAAGAGCTGGGGCTCAGGCTCAACCGTTCCAGACTTTTCGATAGTGAGACCGACTGGCCGATTGCAGGTTTTCCATTCATCTGACACTTGTTGGTGACTAAACCATGGTTTGTGGCATCTGTTGCATAAGATTTTGCACCCTGCTTCGTTTGGTTCTGACGGTTCTCGATTCGAATGCCTAAGCAAGGAGATATAGCCAAAAACATGGTTTTCAACCGGCTTGTCCATAGCAGGATAATGAGACCGGTCGGCGCACCGCCGCTAGCAGACGGCACTTGTGACCTGACCTTCTCATTTGGCATTTACACTGCAGCATGCTTTTCGAGCAAGCGAAGCCTTGGTTCACATTACGTGTTCCAATCTTGCTTTCACTGTCCCCTGCATGACCTGTGAGTCAGCTAGCAAGACCAGTGGTGTCAGGCCAATGAACAGTTGAGTTAGGAGGTCTCCATGGATCTTCTCAGTTTCGATTGTGTTCAGTCGACTTCTTGACGCTACTAGAATTTTGTATAAAACATTGCCTTGATATTCTCAAGATCCCCCAAATTCTCAGATTTTTTGTTTAAGCAAACACTCTCAACCTAGTGGCACGCGCTTCGACTCAAGCGCCCATTTTCTCCTCTGAACCTCATCCTTGTGAACCAACCACTTTCAACGTAACATGGTCGACTTCTTGTGGACGCTAGACCTTTTGTAAATAAGTTCATGAATATTTCAAAACCCCCCCTGATTTTCAGACTTTTTTTTCAAATCATCCACACTTGATTTGGTGTTGAATGAGTTGCTCAATGTCACCGCCAGTATCTTTAGTATTCTTCATTCTTGTTTGCGTTTTATCGTTTAGAAGTTTGAAAAATAGATGAAGTATTGAAAAATTGACTCGAATAAAAATTTTAGACTAGAAATATTCCATTATCTCTAGAACATAAGGTTTCCATCTGAGTTCTTCTTGGCGTAACCTCCTTGTTCATAACGTTGAGGCGAAGAGACCTGAAGTATATGTATTTGGCATATCCGTGTCAGGTCTCTGATATTCAATTTTCGAAGGTCATCGCTTTAACTTGCAAGTTGCGCAGTCGACAAGTTGGCTCCAGCTGACAAGTTAGAGTCATTTTGCAATCTGAACCTCCTGCGCCTATGTGCTTGAACCCAACATGCAATACTTGGTATGATCGCTGGCCTTCTGAAATGAATGTAGTAGTGTAGAAATTCATGCGAAGGAGAAAATCTTCACGCGGACAACATGTTTGCTGGGAACAGTGCAAAAACGTGTTCCAGCGAGGAAAAGTTCCACGAGTAACTAGTAAAGGTGAGATTTCTTGCATCGCTGGATGGTGCGGCTCCCCGACCACGACATGACTCATTCCCTTGAGCACTTTCAGTCGGCGGAGGTCGACGCGAGGAGGGTCCATTATTTCTGAACGGAAGCCGAGGTCGTAACCAGGCAGGTATGCCCACGCGATCTACGAGAGGGAAAAAGAATTGATGCGGTTGAACGGGAGATCCTCCCTCAGAATGAGGTGATTAGACAATGACGGGGGAAAGGTGGACGGCAATGGGGGAGAAAGTCACGAAAATCTTGAAATTGTTTGGATCCAAATATGTTGGTCTTCATTGGAAGCTCCCCAATCAGGTGGCAAATTAAGGAAGAGAAAAATTTATCGAACAGGGAGTTTATGAATTCAAAGGTGAATCTTCCTTTAGAGGAATGGATCCACGGTATTGCTCTTGTCGGAGATCTTCCTCAGTCACAGTATTTAAATTACACATTTTGGTGTCCGATGTCACGTACTGATCGATTAGGGGCACGGCATACATTAAACGCTAGACGTAAGATCCTTGCGCGGGCAATTTTTGTGTTCGACGTTGGATTGAACCGTTGTCTTATTCGATCTGGGCTTAAGTTGAACAACAAACATTCTTCTAGAGTCCGGCTCGGGGCTGAAGCTGACCGTCGATCGCTCAGAGTTCATAGGATATGCCACCATTTGTATCCCGTTTCGCACCGTTCGGCCACTCGTTAGTCCGGAAGTATCAGTGAAAACCGTCATCTTTTTCTACCTCATTAGGCTCTCCGATATGTCTATTTTGAGCCTTGTAATTTCACCTCATTGGGGCGCTTCCAAACACGACCCTTAACGCCTTTGGTTAGAAATGTTTTATGGGCCCGAGTCCATGGGTGCTCCTGGGGCAAACTTTCAAGGATTGTTGTCCGCGCGGTCGTCTTTCATGCCGATCCAGTCTGATGTGTCCGCAAAGAGAAGGATGCGAGCGGTAAGATAAAATTTGAAGAAAGAGTTCGGATCCAAGTAAACCCTTGAAGTATTCTAATGGACGCAATCGAAATCGTTGTAGACACCTTCAAGCGCAGCTATGCTTTTCTTGGAGGCATCATCGGGCTTTTGGGGATGCGTTCTTAAAGAATAATTAGGTGAGACGGTCGGGATCGTCCAAATGCTTGTGAGCTGGACAGAGCGACGGCCAGGCTTGCCCTATCGCCTGGATCTTCCTCGAGTCGGGGACCTAAACTGCGGAGAGCGCGAATGTTGCTAGGTAAAGTTCAGCAGATGCGTTCGCTGCTTCTTTCCGATCCCACTTGCAGGTCGAGGCACAGCCTGTAGGTCGAGACCAGGCCAGGTAGGAACCGGTCCGCTTTGTCTCGTGGCTCCGCGTTGGCTGTCGCGCTCGAGGCCGTCGCAATCGCCACGCAAAATTCCCGATTCCGTGCGGAGGGTAGGCTGCAGCCGGGCCCCTTCCCTGCGTCGACCGGTTTTTGTCGCTATCGACCCGCGACATGGCATGGCGTGGCATCGCCATCGCCAGCGCAAAAACCGCAGCGTGATTCAGCGAGAGCTCCCTTGACGCCGAGGAGAAAGGAGTCCGCCCTCATCCCTTCAGCGGCCCAACCACCGCCTACGCTACACCAGCGCGGCGTGTACCCCACCTCGGCGCTCGCGGGGGCCACAAGCCGGCAGGATGCTGCCGGTGATAAAACTCTTCGCAAAAGGTAGCCCGTTACGGCCGCATTCGGAAGTCGACACCAACTTGCACTCCCTTTCCACGCACTAGCCGTTGACGCAAAAGCTTCCCACCTAGCTGCAGCACCCCACATTTTCCTGAGACGGCTTTTCTTCTCAACCGTTTCGGCGACCTTCACGCCCAACCGTTGTTGCGGCCCTTTCCCGGCTCCTAGTCCTCAACATGACGGATCAAGAGAAAAAAGTGTGAAATTCTCTTCCACTACCTCGGGTCCGACGCTATTCCTTCCCACCAGATTACCAAGACCTTGGCGAGTTCAAGACGCCCGAAGCAGAAGCAGAAGCAGCGGCAGAGGCAGAGGCAGAGGCATAAGCAGCTCCAGAA
>SZWC01008351.1:88103-98693 GCA_023375785.1 Penium margaritaceum
ACTCAGCGCCAGCGGCAGACGGTGACCTCCGTCCTTGGCCCCACTCTGGGCGCCGGCCGCAGGCAGAAGGACTTTGAGACACCGCCGCCGCCGCTTAAGGCTGGCGAGCAGTTCCGGAGCTGGGAGCTCAGCTTCCGGATCTGGGCGCAAGGGGAGGGCCTATGGGTGTACTACACCCATCCCTATGACTCCACCCAGGCCGACCAGCTGTATGACGCTGGTCGCACCGTCCGTGCCCTCGTCCCAGTCGCCCCTCCGGCTTCCCGCCTGGCACTGGAGCCTTACCTCGGCGACTTCACCACTGGCGCCACACCGGACCCTGCATCCGCATGGCACATCCTCACTCGGCCTCATCGCCTGTCCAGCGACGCTGAGATCAGCCGTCTACTCCGGGAGTTCAACTCCCTGCGCATGGGGGAGACCGAGACGGTCACTACCTACTGGCAGCGGGCGGAGGACATCCTGCGTCGTCTTGGCACATCTGCTCCACCCCCTCTGTCCGCGCTCCTCACCATCAAGCGCGGCGCCACCAGCGCGTACGCGGACGTCTTCGTCCACTACCCCCAGGACGTCCTCTCCACCATGGCGACCCAGGACACCCTCATGCCCTGGGCATACGAGCTCTTCCTCCGCATTGAGGAAGCTCGCAAGGAGTCCGAACTCCATCGCACAGAGGCTCTTGCCTCCGTGGCCATCGCCTCCCCCGCCACAGCTACATCCGCCAGCTCCTCCGCCAGCGCTTCGCCGACGGGGAAGAAGAAGCGTCGGAGGAAGAAGGGCAAGAATCAGCAGCAGTAACAGCAGCAGCCGTCGACCGGGTCTGGCAGTGGTGGCTCTGCCTGCCACAATTGTGGCCAGCCTGGGCACGGGTGGTACACGTGCCCACTGCCGACGGACGAGGCGCGCGTCATCGCCACCATGCGTCGCCAGTGGGAGCGCCGTCTCGCCTCGGCCTCCGTCGCTGTCGCCAGCTCTGACGCCTCGACCTCGTCCAGCGGCTCCACCACCGCGGTCGCCTCGCCAGTCCCGCAGACACCGACTCCGCAGCTGTCGGCGCCCCCGTTCCCTTCGGCGATTCCGTCTTCCTCCTACCCGGGCTCCGGCGCCGTCACTCCGCACTCCGTCTACGCTCCCGGGCCCTCCTCCCGTGAGCGTCAGCTGGAGTGGTTTATCGCGCTCCAGCTTGGCCTGCCTCGCCCTCCTCCCCAGGGAAGTGCGAGTTGCGTCACCTCCTGCTCTCCTCCCCAGCCCTGCATGACTGAGACTGAGTTGCGGTCGTGTCCCGTTTCCTCGTCTGTCTCGTCGTCGCCCGTGGCCTCCACCGCCTCTCTTCTTGATGATGTTGCCTGGCTTGACGATTGGCAGTCCCGTTTCGCGCCTCCGTCCACCGCGTCCGCGTCCCTCGCCTGCTGCCATGTGACCATTAGCGATCTAGCGACCCCGGTCCAGGACCCTGCTGAGACCTGGATCATCGACTCCGGGGCCACGCATCACATGACGGCCTCTCGTGAGACCTTCAGTATGCTCGGTCCTGTCGGCGATGTCTTCGGTGTCCGGACGGGCTCTGGACAGGTGTTGCCTGTCCGTGGTGTTGGCATCGTTCATTTTCGTGGTCCTGCCGGTGACGTCTTTCTGACCGATGTCCTCTTCGTCCCTGGTCTCGAGCTCGGCCTCCTGTCCGTGACTGCACTTGACCGCATGAGCATGGATGTTGTGCACTCGCGTGGTGTTGGCACTGTGTCGTTGCGTCCGTCTGGTCTTATCGTCCTGCACGCCACCGCCCGTGGCAACCTGTGGCATGTTCCGCGTCTCTCCTGTTCTTCTCCCGTCTCCTCCTCGTCGGCCGCCACAGGCCATGTGCTCGTCACCAGTACGATTTCTCCTCAGCACACCCGCCTCTTGCACCGCCGCCTCTGCCACGTCCACTCTGCCGCTGTGGACAGCATGCTTCGCACCCAGCCTGCCTCGGGCCTAGACACGGAGACTTTCCCTGTCCCGTGCCCCACTGAGTGCATTGACTGCGCTCAGGGGAAGATGCACCGGTCCACGTACCCCTTGTATGCCTCCCGTGCATCTGCCCCTCTCGACCTTGTCCATTCGGATGTCATGGGCCCTCTCCCCACCGAGTCCGTCGGTGAGCATGGTCGCTATGTCCTCACACTCACGGACGACTACTCTCGCTATCGCTGGGTCTTCTGTCTTAGGCAGAAGAGCGATGTCGCCCGGGCCATCCAGGACTGGCTTGTCCTCGCGGAGCGCGCGTGTGGCCGCTCCCTTCGCCGCTTTTGCTCCGATCGCGGTGGCGAGTACATGGGTGAGGCCACGACTTTCCTCGCCTCCCGCGGGATCCACCACGAGACATCGGCGCCCTACACACCCGCCCAGAACGGTGTCTCCGAGCGGTGGAACCGGACCATGGCCGACGCCGTCCGCACCATGCGTGTCGAGTCCGGTCTCTCCGAGGGCTTCTACTTTGAAGCCATGGCCTACATGACCTGGGTCTGGAACCGGATTCCCCACGGTCCCCTTCCCCGTCAGTCCACGCCGTACCAGCATTGGTGCGGTCAGCGCGCTGANTCGCCGCTTTCGCTCCGATCGCGGTGGCGAGTACATGGGTGAGGCCACGACTTTCCTCGCCTCCCGCGGGATCCACCACGAGACATCGGCGCCCTACACACCCGCCCAGAACGGTGTCTCCGAGCGGTGGAACCAGACCATGGCCGACGCCGTCCGCACCATGCGTGTCGAGTCCGGTCTCTCCGAGGGCTTCTACTTTGAAGCCATGGCCTACATGACCTGGGTCTGGAACCGGATTCCCCACGGTCCCCTTCCCCGTCAGTCCACGCCGTACCAGCATTGGTGCGGTCAGCGCGCTGACCTCCGCCCCGCTCGCGTCTGGGGTTGTGTCGCCATTGTTTGGCTGCCCTCCCCGCAGCAGGGCGGCAAGCTCGCCCCCCGTGGCCGTCCATGCACCTTCCTCGGTGTCTCTCGTCAGTCCAAGGCCTGGCGCTTCTAGGACCCCTCTCGGCACTACATCGTCGAGTCCCGGGATGCCCTCTTCTTTGAGGACCTGTTTCCTCGTGACCTCATTCGCTCCGGCTCGTCTATGTCTATCCCGTCGCGTGGGGGAGTGGTGAGTCCGTCCTCCGTCCTACCGCGTCCGGGTGACACATTCTTCGGTCCCTCTCAGCCGGCTGCCCCAGTCGTGTCCGCTGGTGCCTCCGAGCCAGCTGCCCCAGTCGCGTCTGCTGATCCCTCCGGGCCAGCTGCCCCAGTCGCGTCCGCTGGTCCCTCCGGGCCAGCTTCCCCAGCCGCGTCCGCTGGTCCCTCCGGGCCAGCTTCCCCAGCCGCGTCCGCTGGTCCCTCCGAGCCAGCTTCCCCAGTCGCGTCCGCTGGTCCCTCCGGGCCAGTTACCCCAGCCGCGTCCGCTGGTCCCTCCGGGCCAACTGCCCCAGCCGCGTCCGCTGGCCCCTCCGGGCCAGCTGCCCCAGTCGCGTCCGCTTGTCCCTCCGGGCCAGCTGTCCCAGTCGCGTCTGCTGGTCCCTCCGGGCCGGCAGCTCCCGTCGTGTCCTCTGATCTCTTTGGGCCGACAGCCCCAGTCGCCTCCACTGGCCCATCAGACTCAGCGCCATCGCATGCCTTGCCACGCTACACACGTGGCCCCGGCGGCAGCCTCCGACCCAGGCCGTCGGTGAGCGTGCAGACCGGCGCACCGCGCTCGGTAGCGCCTCGACCCCCCGTGGCTCCACGTGCCTCCTCCACTCCCACGGTCGTGAGTGGGGACCCTGGCACCAAGGCCCTGGGCCTGACCACATCGGCCACCATTGCAGATCTGCACCCGGGCTCTGCATTGGGCTACGCCATGCTCCATCACGAGCATCGGCACGCTGTCGTGGCTGCCCTGGCGCGCATCCCACCTGGGGCGCGAGAGGCACATGCTCTCTCAGTCCACTCCACAGCACACCCGGAGGACCCAGCCACCTTGCGCGAGGCACGAGCCTCTCCTGAGGCCGCACACTGGGACGCTGCCTGCACCGATGAGCTCGCCGCTATCCGACAGCACCACGTGTACGACCTCGTCGACCTTCCTCCAGGTCGGAAGGCTATCGGCACCAAGTGGGTCTTTAGGCGCAAGTGGAAACCTGACGGGTCCTTGGACAAGTACAAGGCCCGCCTCACTGCAAAGGGGTTTGCCCAGGTCCCTGGGGTCGACTATGACCAGATCTTTGCCCCAGTTGGCCGGTTCTCCACCAGCCGGGCNGCCTGGTCGCCCAGCACGGGTGGGAGCTGCATCAGATGGATGTGAGCAATGCTTTTCTCCATGGTTCACTGGAGGGTGAGGAGCTTTACATGGTGCAGCCACCAGGCTTCGACGATGGCACCGGGAGAGTGTGGCGACTACGTAAGGCCCTCTATGGCCTGAAGCAGTCGCCTCGGTGCTGGAACCAGGAGATCAGCAGCACGCTCCTTCGTGGTGGGCTCCAGCGCAACACCGCGGACCCTGCACTGTTTGTCAGTCCGCGAGGCCAGACCTTCGTTGCTGTTCTGGTGTACGACGACGACCTCCTCATTGTGTCGCCAGACACGGCCGCCATCCAGCGCGTCAAGGACCTGCTGCACGCCACCTACCAGATGAATGATCTCGGGTCTGCCCGAGTCTTCCTGGGCATGGAGCTCGAGCATGATCGCTCCCAGGGCATCCTCCATGTCCATCAGGCTGCTTATGTACAGACTCTGTCCGCTCGCTTCGCCGAGGACCTGCCACTCGTGCCGAGCGCATCCTCACCCATGTCGCCCGATGGCCAGGTGAAGCTGAAGAGTCTTGACCCAGCTGTTGTGGGGGAGCCAGTTGACGTGACCACGTACCTGCGAGTCATCGGGTCACTGATGTTCCTGGCGACGACGACGCGTCCAGACATCGCGTTCGCCATCAACCTCCTGGCCCAGTTTTCTCAGGAGCCGCGTCACCTCCACCACGAGGCCACGGTCCGAGTACTGCGCTACGTCGTCTCGACTCCTCGGCGAGGTCTCATGTTCTGCCGTCAACCGTCTGTTGTCGCAATGGGCTACACCGACAGCGACTGGGCCGGCAGTCCGGATGGTAAGAGTCGCACAGGCTGGATCTTTCTGATTGGCGGCACGGCTGTGTCCTGGCGCAGTGGCAAGCAGGGGTACATTGCACGTAGCACTGCTGAGGCTGAGTACGTGGCTCTTGGATCAGGCGCGTGTGAGAGTGTGTGGTTGCGTCGTCTGTTGTCCGAGTTGCGTCAGTCCGTCCCATCCATCACGTTGCATTGTGACAATGAGAGTGTCATGGCCATCGCCAACAATGACGGCGTGCATCACACACGCACAAAGCACATCAACGTTGAGTATCACTATGTGCGTTCGTTGTTGCATGACCGCAACATCAGCATCGTGTGGGTTGGGACAGCACGGCTGTTGGCTGACTTCCTGACCAAGGCACTGAAGCGCGACTCGTTCAAGAAGGCTGTGAGTTCGGTCGGCGTACGTCCTTGAGTGGCTCTCTCTTTATCTCTGCGTGCGTCTCTGCATGCCCTGGGGAAGTCTGGATGTTGACCGTGTCCCTGTCCGCCCATGTGCACTACGCCTGTGAGTCATGGGGGAGTGTTGGTTTTTTCGCATCTCTCATTGTGCTCTGTTGTGTCCTCCCGGCTTGTGTACATCGGCGTGCAGATGACTGACGGCGAGACTCGACGCTGATGGAGTGTCGTCCAGTGGAGCCGACGCACGCTGAGGTCTTCTCGCAGTTCGTTGGAGCCTCCTCTCTCCGGCGACGCGCTCAGCTCCATCGGCAGGCCTCCTCGGTGGTCGTGCTGCCGACGGTCATTGACACCGCAATTGCTGCTTGCATGCGTCCAGCGCGTCCCATCGCGTCTGCATCGTCATGCACTGCCTAGGGTCCCAGTTGCATGTTGCATGGCCCTGTTTGGCAGCATAAACTATTGTGGGCACCATCTGGGTTTAGGCTGCCATAACTCCTCGCTATTATTTTTCTAGCAGATTCTGACCGCACAGCTGCGTTTGCAGCGTTGGTATTATGGTATGGTCCAGTTTTCAGGCAAAACGGACGACGCCCGGGTTTTGGGCTGTCGGCTGCCTGGCAGGCCTCACCGAGAAAACCTGCCAGCCTGAACTGAGCTATTTTCTGATTGGCTGATGAACTGAGTAACAAGCTCTACAGAGCTGGGGGGGGCCTAGAACTTGGAGGGGTCTCCCATTGTTGTTCATTCTTCATTCCTAATCAGTCATTATCAGTTTTCAGCTGCTTTCTGGCGCTAACTCTGGCGCGCGCGTTTTTGAGTAACAAAACCCAGAGCTTCCAGACTTAGACTCTAGAGCAGCAGACTGAGGGGGCAGTTGACTTAAGCAACGAGCGTGGAAGCCCGCACGCTGCATCAACAACGCTGCTGCCCCAACCTGCTGCATAGTTTCCTTTTAACAGTGACCCCACTCTATTCTCCATGCCTTCAAACACATAACTGCACTACCTGGGCATGTTGAAAAGATGCATGGAAGCTTCCTAGCTCTACTATTGTCGACGCGGCAACGCAGTCCAGTAAACTGCTACACTAGCATGCAAGGAAAGTGCAAGAACAACAAGGGCTTGCCTAGGGGAGACTCACAGTCTTGTAAGCTTCAACAACTTTAATGTGCAAAGAGGGATGACTGTTGCTTTTTTTGCGTATCTCTCATTGTGCTCTGTTGTGTCCTCCCGGCTTGTGTACATCGGCGTGCAGATGACTGACGGCGAGATTCGGCGCTGCTGGAGTGTCGTCCGGTGGAGCCGACGCATGCTGAGGCCTACTCGTAGTTCACTAGAGCCTCCTCCCTCCGGCGACGTGCTCAGCTCCATCGGCAGGCCTCCTCGGCGGTCGAGCCGCCGGCGGTCACTGCCACCGCAGATGCTGTCTGCATGCGTCTAGCGCTGGATCTGACTGTACCATTGTGTCTGCAGCGTCATGCTCTGCCTAGGATCCATGTCTCATGTTGCGTGGCACTGTTTGGCATCATGGACCATCGTAGGCACTGCCTGGGTTCGGGCAGCCATAAGTCTTTGCTGCTATTTTTCTAGCTGTTTCTTACCACACGACCGCGTTCGCAGCATCGGCATTATGGTATGGTCCAATTTTCAGGCAAATTGGACGACGCTCGGGTTTTGGGCTGTCGACCGTCTGGCAGGGCTCACCGAGAAAACCCTGCTTGGTAGAAAATAGGTCTAGGTCTATTTTTTGATTGGATGGTTAGCTCAGTAACAAGGTCTACGGAGTTGAGGGGGAGCTAGAACTTGGAGGGGTCTCCCATTGTTGCTCATTCTTCATTCCTAATCAGCCACTTTCAGTTTTCAGCTGCTTTCTGGCGCTAACACTGGCGCGCGCGTTTCTGAACAACAAACTCAGAGGATCCAGACTTAAACTCTAGAGCGGCAGACTGAGGGGGCAGCAGACTAAGCAACGAGCGTGGAAGCCAGCACGTTGCATCAACAATGCTGCTGCCCCAACCTGCTGCCTAGCAGCCCTAGTCACGCCCGCTGGCCCCTCCGGACCAGCAGGCCCAGTCACACCCGCTTGCCCCTCCGGGTCGGCAGCCCAAGTCGCGTTTGCTAGTCCCTCCATACCAGCAGCCCCAATCACGCCCGCTGGCCCCTCCAGGCTGGCAGCCCCAATCGCGTCCGCTAGTCCCTCCGTACCGGTAGCCCCAGTCGCGCCCGCTGGCCCCTCCGTGTCAGCAGTCCCAGTCGCACCCGCTGGCCCCTCCGGGCCGGCAGCCCCAGTCGCATCCAATGGTCCCTCCGTGCTAGCAGCCCTATCTGTCTCCGTTAGCCAGTCGGACTCAATGCCATCTCTTGCCCTACCGCACTACACGCGTGGCCCAGGCGGCAGCCTCCAACCCAGGCAGTAAGTGAGCGCACGAACCGCCACATCGCGCCTTGTGGCACCTCGGCCCCTTGTCGCTCCATGTGTCTCGTCCACTCCTACGGTCGTGAGTTGGGACCCTGGCACCAAGGCTTTCGGCCTGACCACTTTGGCCATCATTGCAAACTTGCACCCGCGCTTCGCACTGGGCTACGCCATGCTCCATCACGAGCATCGGCATGTTGTTATGGCTGCACTCGCGTGCATCCCACCTGGAGCTCGAGATGAACATGCTCTCGCAGTACGTTCCATAGCACGCCCGGAGGACCCAGCCACCCTACGAGAGGCTTGAGCCTCTCTTGAGACCGCACATAGGGATGCTGCCTGTGGCGACGAGCTCGCTGCTATCCGACAGCACCACGTGTATGACCTCGTCGACCTCCCTCCAGGTCGTAAGGCCATCGGTGCCAAGTGGGCCTTCCGTCGCAAATGGAAGTTGGACGGGTCCTTGGACAAGTACAAGGCCCGCCTCACAGCCAAGGGATTTGCTCAGGTCCCCGGGATTGGTTGCGACTAGATCTTTGCCCCATTCGGCCGGTTCTCAACTAGCCGGGCGCTCTTCAGCTTGGTTGCCCAACATGGGTGGGAACTGCATCAGATGGACGTGAGCAACGCTTTCCTCCATGGCTCGTTGCAGGGTGAGGAGCTCTACATGGTGCAGCCCCCAGGCTTTGACGAGGACAGTGGGAGAGTCTGGCGGCTACAGAAGGCCCTCTATGATGTGAAGCAGTCGCCTCGGTGCTGGAACCAGGAGATCAGCAGCATGCCCCTCCGCGACGGCCTCCTACGCAGCACTGCTAACGCACTGTTCGTCAGCCCGCGAGGCAAGACCTTCGCCGCTATTCTAGTCTACGTCGATAATCTCCTCATTGTGTCGCGAGACATGGCTGTCAACCATCGTGTCAAGGACCTGCTGCACACCGCCTACCAGGTGAAGGATCTCGGGCCTGCTCGAGACTTCCTCGGCATGGAGCTCGAGCATGATCGCTCCCAGGGTATCCTGCACGTCCACCAGGCTGCCTATGTGCTGACCTTGTCCACTCGCTTTGTCGAGGACCTTTCCCTCGTGTCGAGCGCATCTTCACCCAAGTCACCTGATGGCCGTGTGAAGCTGAAGAGTCCTGCCCAAGCCATTATAGGGGAGCGAGTTGACGTGACCACGTATCTGTGAGTCATCGGTTCACTGATGTTCTTGGCGACGACGACGCGCCAAGACATCTTGTTCGTCGTCAACCTCCTGGCTCAGTTTTCTTAGGAGCCGCGTCACCTCCACTTGGAGGCCGCGATCCGAGTATTGCGCTCTGCCGTCTCGACTCCTTGGCGGGGTCTCGTGTTCCGTCGCAAGCCGTCTGTGTCGCGGTGGGCTACGGCGACAATGACTGGACCGGCCGTCCGGACGGTAAGAGTCGCATGGGCTAGATCTTTCTTATCAGTGGCACAGCTATGTCCTAGCGCAGTTGCAAGAAAGGATGTATTGCATGCATCATTGCTGAGGCTATGTACGTGGCCCTTCGCTGAGGCGCGTGTGAGAGTGTGTGGTTGCGTCGTCTGTTGTCCGAGTTGCATCAGTCCGTCGCATCCATCACGTTGCATTGTGACAATGAGAGTGCCATGGCCATCGCCAACAATGACGGAGTGCATCACACATGCACAAAGCACATCAACATTGAGCCCAGGTTTTGGGGTGTCGGCTGTCTGGCAGGGCTCACCGAGAAAACCCTGCCTGCCAGAAAATAGGTCTAGGTCTATTTTCTGATTGGCTGGTTAGCTCAGTTTCAAGCTCTACAAAGCTGGGGGGGGGGAGCTAGAACTTGGAGGGGTCTCCCATTGTTGCTCATTCTTCATTCCTAATCAGTCATTTTCAGTTTTCAGCTGCTTTCTGGCGCTAACACTGGCGCGCGCGTTTCTGAATAAAAAACCCAGAGCATCCAAACTCTAGAGCGGCAGACTGAGGGGGCAGCAGACTAAGCAACAAGCATGGAAGCCCGCACGCTGCATCAACAGCGCTGCTGCCCCAACCTGCTGCCTAGCATTCCTAGCTATGAGAACTGATAAGCTCCTCAACACAAGTACCTGCCGTGGCGCACGACGGGTATCTCACGCAGCATTGTCGGTTTGCCCAAAAACACAGTACAAACCAATTGTTTTGGTCACAACTTGGTGCACAGGCATCCAAATATAGAAGTGTCTAAACCTACGGATGCATAGTTTTGAGAAAAAAACACCGATTGCACAAGTGTAGAATTCTGGCATCGATCGGTGGACACACTTTGCAAAAACATGCAAATCAGGCCTAAGGCCAGTCCATTGAGAAAATCCTAGAGGCTGCAAGAAGACAAGGCAGAGTGTCGTAGCATGTCTCCGAGACGCCACTGAAGCTGCCTTGGAGTAGCAAATGGGCACATCACCGTCCGACGGTGCTCCGGCGCCAAATGGGTCCCCATTAGGGATCTACACAAGCATGGACATGGCCGAGTGGTCACGGTCAACTGTACAACAAACGAGAATGACTAACATCAAAATATTCCCCCATGAACCGATTGTACGCATATCTATGTGCGTGCAAATGGATAGGAGCATGACTCGAGATGCTCCACAGTTCTCTCTCTCTCTCTCTCTCTCTCTCTCTCTCTCTCTCTCTCTCTCTCTCTCT
>SZWC01008352.1:13191-29339 GCA_023375785.1 Penium margaritaceum
TGTGTGTATGTGTGTGTGTGTGTGTGTGTGTTTGTGAGTAGGTGAGTGTGTTAGTGTGAGAATATGAGTATGTGTGTGTGTGTATTAGTGTGTGATTGTGAGTGTGTGTGTAAGAGAGAGAGAGAGAGAGAGAGAGAGAGAGAGTGTAACGCGGTGCCCTTGCTTTTTCTGGCATACTCGGGGCTCGTCGGGGTTTTAGGGGCATGCTTGCCATTTTCCATTTTCCGGATATTCCGGGCGGATATTCGTGGGGAGGTCTGGCTCGACCCCGACGGCTCGCAACAGCGAGGAGGAGGAGCGAGCGAGTGAGCGCGTGAGCGAGCGTCGGCGTGGGGGTCACGCCGGCGCTAGGGGGCTGTTTTGCGCGAACCCCCACGCGGCGTTCCGAACACGCCACGCGGGGGTGGCTTCCCCCCCCTCGTCGGGTAGCGTAACGGCAACGCTACCCGCCGAGGGGTCGTTCGACGGACGGCTCCCGGCAACAGCCGCGGTCAACGGCGGCAGCAAAAACAGTGGCTGCGACCGCGCGACGGTCGCAGCACTTCCGGTGGCGCGTGCAGCACGGCGACCGCACCCACCGCCGCGAGACATACGCGACCAACGGGGCGGCTCGCCGAGAGACGGAAGGACCGTCGATCGGGACGATCGACGGCCGGGAACTTCTCGCACTAAGCTTTAGGTGCAAGTAGAGCACCAGGCTGAGGTGCAAGCAGAGCACCGAGTTCAAGTGCAAGTAGCTTGTCGTAGCAAGCTAGGAAAGCAGTAGGCTAAGGCCTGGGCTAGCCAGCCGGACAGTATAAATACCCTGTACTCAGTTCAATCTGATCAACCTGTGTTTTCCAGCTCTGGCTTCCTAAAATCTCCAAGTCTATCTTTCTGCTGCGACTGTGCTCTCCACACACCAAGGCTAAATCTCCAGAGAGCACCCTCTCTCACATCTGGTATCAAAGCCAGAGCCACGCGTTGGGCGGAAGCGCTGCCGGAGCTTGCATTACTTTAAGAAGCGAAGGCACGGACTACGCCGGACAACGTTGAGGCTGATCGAGAGGGAGATTGCTGGACCAGACTTCGAAGCCAACGCATGAGCCAACCTCTGGAAAATTTTCTACATTTCCAGAGCGTCCACACGGCTTACCGTGCGTGCGCAGGAGACGACGGGTGACTCCCACGCACTTCGAAGACCTCAGATTTTCGTCCCGGACTGCCGAATTGCTGTCGGAATTTTTTTTGATTGCTGTCAAACGCTGCCAAATTTTTTCGAAGGATCTCCAGTGGCTAGAATCTATCTAGAGCCATGGAGCAGGCCCTGCAGCAAATCGTAGAGCAGCTGGGAGTCCTTAAGCTGGAGAACGAGCGGCTCAATCGGCAAATGGCTGACCTGCGGGACGGGACTGGCGCTGGGCAGGTTGGGGCGGCCCGGTCAAGGAGTCCGCCGAGACCAAAGCCAAAGGCTCCGGAAGCGTTCAATCCCTCTGTCAAGGGAGCGAGCGTTCGGACCTGGTTGTTTGCGATGAACAGCTACTTTGGGGCTCTGTTTCACCCTCCAGAGGACGATGCTGTGCGTGTGTCATTCGCGGTGACACTACTACGCGGAGCAGCATTGGATTGGTGGAGGCAGCTGAATATGCTGGCCACTCGAGGTGGAGGTGGGAACGCAGCTATGCAACATGCCATGTTGTGGCAGCCAGGCGTGGGGCAAGCTGAAGCTCGTGTGCCGACGACATGGGAGCAGTTCAAGCAAGCCATCAGAGATCGATCTGATCTCGTGAACGCCTCTATGGTCGCGCGCAACAAGCTGAAGCAACTGAAGCAGATCGGCTCGGTGCAGGAGTACACACGTCGTTTCTTGGCGTTGTGCTCGGAGATCGACGACATGAGCGAGCCGGAGATGGCAGACAAGTACCACGACGGCTTGAAGGCGGAAATTCAGCGTACGCTGGTACTAAGTGGCATCACAGAGTTCCAGGCGATGGTAGCCACTACTGAGAGCGTGGACGCGCTACGCTACCATCAAGGGGGTTTTCGTGAGAAACAAGAGAATTTTCAGCATTGAGCACATCACCAACAAGCTGACCCCATGGAGATCGACGCAGTGCAAGGAGGCCAACAACAAAGCAAGCTGTGTGGTGGGAACTGTTGGATCTGCGGGAAGCCTGGGCACCACAAGAAGGACTGCAAGAAGAAGCAACAGGGAAACGGCAACCAGCAGTGAGTGGCGGGCGGCCATCTGCTGGGAAAGCTTCGTCCGCATCAGCAAACACCAGCCCCGAAAGTCCTTCGACAACTAGGGAGCTGCCAAGTGTATTGCTGCGGAGCGAAGGAAGCGGGAGCGTTCCAGGGATCGTCCTGAAAGCCGAAATTTCATCGGCTGGTTTTGCGGACGGCGAGGGGCGCTAGACTCGCCAGCAGATTAAAGCGTTAGTGGATTGCGGCGCGTCGCACTCATTCTTCAGCGACGAGCTTGCAAAGAGGTTGGGGCTTGCACGCCTACCCGGGAAGCCAACTACAGCCAAGTTGGTGCAAAGGGAGCTAGAGTGCGGACTGCCTCTGAAGCCTCTGAGGATCCGTCTGGGCAAGCTGTCGTGCGATGTGAACTTTCGCACGTGCCCGATGGACACCTACGACGCCATTTTGGGGCGTGACTGGCTGCACCGGTGGAATCCTGCAGTGGATTGGGTGCGCAGCCAGGTGAAAGTGAAGAAAAGCGGAGAGCAAATCATTTTGCCGTTGTGGGCAGAGGAGCAACACTCCAAGACAGGCAAGGTGCCGTAGTTGAGTTACATGCAGCTGACGCGCTGCCAGCGCAAGGGGGATCAAGTGTACCTTGTGTGGGTGCGGCAGAAGGAAGCAGCTACAGAGGTGCAAGTGCTGGCAGCGGAGACAAAGCAACAAGAGGGCGAGCAGCAGAAAGCACCTGCAACAGAGCTGCCGGAAGGCATCAAAGGAGTATTGGACAGCTACGGTGACGTGTTTTCTGCTGAGCTGCCAAAAGGTTTACCACCGAAGCGGGACATCGACCACAGAATTGATCTGGTTCCGGGAGCAACTCCAACGGTACGAGCTGCTTATCGGATGAGCGATAATGAGCTGGGTGAGCTGAAGAAGCAGTTGGAGGAACCGACGGAGCAGGGGTTCATCAGACCTTCGGTGTCACCTTACGCTGCACCGGTCCTCTTTGTGAAGAAAAACACAGGGGAGCTGCGGATGTGCGTGGACTATCGCGCACTGAACAACGTAACGATCAAGAACCGGTACCCGCTGCCAAGAGTCGAGGAGCTGTTTGACCAGCTGAGGGGAGCGCAGTTCTTCAGCAAGATTGACTTGCGCTCGGGGTACCATCAGATCCGGATTGCGGAGCAGGATATGGAGAAGACGGCGTTCCGGACGCGGTACGGTCATTTCGAGTACCTCGTGATGCCGTTTGGGTTGACCAACGCTCCTGCAACGTTCATGAGCCTCATGAACAGGATCTTCCACCCTCACCTGGACCAGTTCGTGGTGGTGTTCTTGGACGACATCCTCATCTACTCCCGAACTCAGGAAGAGCATCAGCAACATCTTAGGCAGGTGTTGGAAATTCTTTGGAGAGAGAAGTTGTTTGCAAAGCTCTCCAAGTGTGAGTTCGAGAAAAGGGAGGTGGAGTTCCTCGGGCACATCGTGAGCGGCAAGGGTTTCCGCATGGACCCAAAAAAGGTGGAAGCAGTGAAGCAGTGGCCGACACCAAAGTGCGTGCGTGACATCCAGGTGTTCCTGGGATTTGTCAACTACTACTGGAAATTCATCCAGGGGTATGCAGAAAAGGGTGCGCCGCTGACTCAGCTGTTGAAGAATGATCACCAATGGGAATGGGGCGATCAGGAGCAGAAGAGCTTCGAGGAGCTCAAGACTTCCATGTGTGACGCTCCGGTTCTGGTGCATCCGGATTCATCCAAGGAGTACGTCATGGCGACGGACGCAAGCGACTATGCCATTGGGGCGGTGCTGATGCAGGATCACGGGAAAGGCCTTAGCCGATTGCGTACGCGTATCGCAAGTTGCGAGGTGCAAAGCTGAACTACGCAATCCATGAAAAGGAGATGTTGGTGATGATCCACGCCTTCAAGCACTAGAGGTGCTACCTCGAGTCGCGACGCTGTGTGGTCTTCACGGATCACTATGCCCTGAAGTACCTGAAGACGCAGCCGAACCTCAGTCACCGACAAACTCGATGGATGGAGTTTCTTGAGGGGAGTTTTGACTACGAGATCCTCTACAAGCCTGGGAAGGTGAACCCGGCAGACCCTCTGTCGTGGAGGCCGGACTTGATCCTCAATGCCATCTCAGTGCTGATGGGATCTCCAGTCATGCATAGCCTGTTCAAGCACGGCTATGGCGTGGACAGTGAGTTCACGGGTGGTGCGCTGAAAGACGCCACGTGGGATGGAGTGTATTGGCGAAGGGGTCAGGAGCGGAGGATTGCCATGCCGGACTATGCGCCATTGAAGCAGTTGTTGCTGGAGGAGGCGCATGACACCCACTACTCGGGTCACTTTGGCTTTGACAAGACGCTGAAAGCCTTGACACGCCAATACTGGTGGTCGTCAATGGCGACTGATTGCAAGAGGTTTGTGAGCAGTTGCGATGTGTGCCAACGCATCAAGGCACGGAGGACCAAGCCACCAGGGGAGCTGCAACCATTGCCTGTACCGGAGAGGCCATGGACAGACATCTCGCTTGACTTCATTGGCGGGTTGCCTATGACGCAGCAAGGCAACAACACGGTGTTGGTGGTGGTGGATCGGTTCTCCAAGATGGCACATTTCATCGCATGTCCTGAGAGCATCACAGCTGCCGGGACAGCTCAACTCCTCCTCAGTCATGTCATCAAGCTGCATGGAGTGCCGCAGTCGGTGGTCTCAGATCGCGATCCACACTTCACTTCGCGATTCAGGAGAGATCTCATGGAGAAGCTGGGCACGAGAGTGCAGCTGACCACGTCATACCACCCATAGAGCGATGGACAGACAGAGCACACAAGCCAGACATTGGAGCAACTGCTGCGGAGCATGGTCCCACCGGACGGAGAAGGTTGGGAGGAGAAGCTCGGAGTGGTAGAGTTTGCCTACAACTCAGCGGTGTCAGCATCAACAGGAAAGTCACCGTTTGAGGTGGTCTATGGCCACCAACCACTGAGCCCAGCCGCCCTTGCTACGGCAACATCTCTTCCGGCTGTGCAACAGATTGCTGAAGGGTTTGCCACCACTTGGGACGTGGTGCAGCAACGGCTGTTGAAGGCACAGAAGCAGCAGAAGCAGTAGGCTTATAAGCATCACTCTGCGGAAGAGTTCCAAGTGGGAGATCAGGTGATGCTGAACTCTACTAACCTGCAGCTGATGGGAGTTGGGAGTCCAAAATTGAAGCCACGATGGGTGGGTCTGTTCCGCATTCTGGAGAAGCGGTCGGCCGTTTCATGCAAGGTGGAGCTGCCAGCTCACTACACCATTCATCCGGTGTTCCACATCTCCCTGCTTCATGCCTATTGCGACCCCAATACCTTCTTCCAGGGTCGCAGGACAGCTCCACCTCCTACTGTCTGGGTCGAAGGAAGTGAGGAGTTTGAGGTGGAAAAGATCCTGGCAGACCGCCAGAGGGGACGACGGCATGAGTTTCTGGTGCAATGGAAGGGGTACCTGGCTGAGCATAACTCATGGGAACAAGAGGCCAACTTCCATGTCGGGGATACCAACACTGTTCTCCAGGAGTATCTTAGGCGCGCAGGGACGTCGCGCCTCCAACGGGGGGGGGGGGGGGGAATGAAACGCGGTGCCCCTGCTTTTTCTGGCATACTCGGGGCTCGTCCGGGTTTTAGGGGCATGCTTGCCATTTTCTGTTTTTCGGATGTTCCGGGCGGATATTCGTGGGGAGGTCTGGCTCGACCCCGACGGCTCGCAACAGCGAGGAGGAGGAGCGAGCGAGCGAGCGCGTGAGCGAGCGCTGGCGTGGGGGTCACGCCGGTGCTAGGGGGCTGTTTCGCGTGAACCCCCATGCGGCGTTCTGAACACGCCACGCGGGGGTGGCTTCCCCCCTCTCGACGGGTAGCGTAACGGCAATGCTACCCGCCGAGGGGTCATTTCGACGGACGGCTCCCGGCAACAGCCGTGGTCAACGGCGGCAACAAAAATGGTGGTTGCGACCGCGCGACGGTCGCAGCACTGCCGGTGGCCCGCGCAGCACGGCGACCGCACCCACCGCCGCGAGACATACGCGACCAACGGGGCGGCTCGCCGAGAAACAGAAGGACCGTCGATCTGGACGATCGACGGCCGGGAACTTCTCGCACTAGGCTTTAGGTGCAAGTAGAGCACCAGGTTCAGGTGCAAGCAGAGCACCGAGTTCAGGTGCAAGTAGCTTGTCATAGCAAGCTAGGAAAGCAGTAGGCTGAGGCCTGGGCTAGCCAGCCGGACAGTATAAATACCCTGTACTCAGTTCAATCTGATCAACCTGTATTTTCCAGCTCTGGCTTCCTGAAATCTCCAAGTCTATCTTTCCGCTGCGACTGTGCTCTCCACACACCAAGGCTAAATCTCCAGAGAGCACCCTCTCTCACAGAGAGAGAGAGAGAGTAAGGAGAGGAAAGAGAAAGACAGAGAAAGAGACATACCAAGGAAGAGAGAGAGAGAGAGAGAGAGAGAGAGAGTGTAACGCGGTGCCCTTGCTTTTTCTGGCATACTCGGGGCTCGTCGGGGTTTTAGGGGCATGCTTGCCATTTTCCATTTTCCGGATATTCCGGGCGGATATTCGTGGGGAGGTCTGGCTCGACCCCGACGGCTCGCAACAGCGAGGAGGAGGAGCGAGCGAGTGAGCGCGTGAGCGAGCGTCGGCGTGGGGGTCACGCCGGCGCTAGGGGGCTGTTTTGCGCGAACCCCCACGCGGCGTTCCGAACACGCCACGCGGGGGTGGCTTCCCCCCCCTCGTCGNGAGAGAGAGAGAGAGAGAGAGAGAGAGAGAGAGAGATTGACTGACTGAATGAACAATTGGCCAACCGACTGTTGACCAACAGACTCATCGCATGACTGAATGTTAAACCAATGGACAAGCTGACAGACGGACTGATGGAATGATGGAAGGACGAGCCGATGGATGGATGGACAGAAACAAAGACGGTGGAAATACAGGAAGTCTGACAGACTGATGGACTGACGGACAAACGGACTGTCGGAATGACGGACTGACGGAAAGACGGACTGATCGGTTCACAGACAGAGTGCCTGTCTTAACTCGTTGGTTGACCAGCTGGGTGGGTGGCTGGCTTGCTGGCCGACCAGTCGGCAGGGCTGGCTGGCTGGCGGACTGGCTCATTGACTGAAGAACAGACAGATGGAAGGATGGACAGACAGATGTACGGACAGAGGAACAAAGGGAAGTATTTGATGTACGGATGCTCCACCACCCCATCCTGCATGAAGCTACAAAAGAAGGAGCAAAAGGAAGCCTTTGTGTTTATTTGTGTAATGGGGGTGTGTGTGTGTGTATGTGTGTGTTTTTATGGGTATCTATGTGTGTTTGAAAGTGTGTGTGTGTGTGTGTGTGTGTGTGTGTGTGTGTGTGTGTGTGTGTGTGTGTGTGTGTGTGTGTGTGAGTGTGTGTGTTGTAGGTGAAAGGTCGTGTAGGTGTGGGTGTATGTGTGTGTATTGGGAGGGATGTGGATGTGTGTGTGTATTTGTGTGTGTGTGTGTGTGTTAGTATGAATGGACGTGTCTAAATGTGTGAGTGTGTGTGAGGGTAAGAGAGCGAGTATGGAAGCATGAGTGTGCAAGTGCAGGACAGAGGAAGTGAGGGAGAGGGAGTAAGATGTGGAGGGGGGGAGGGCGAGAGGGTAAGTATATCAAACTGTTGTTTTATGTTGGTTAGACAAGTTGAGTAGAAGCCCTCAAAAGAATGGTTGGCCTTGCTAGCTCAAGTGGTGGGTATAACCCCATGGGATGCACATCAGACCCACCGACCAACATATTGTCATTGGGAATGATATTTCCTACTATGCTGGTGTCATTGGATTGACTTGGACAGACCATCCTCTTCCACTGTAGATAAATACTTATGAATCTACTCAAGGACAAATACTTACAAAGAAAATGTTTTTGTTTTCTCATACTATGCAAATTATCCCAAATTGCATGCATCGGTGCAGAAAGAACTTGTTGGCATTTTATTGTCGGCTCTATTTAAGGGGTAGAGACCTATGTTGCATTGTGACTCTATCAGCTCAAAACCGTGCTCTTTTTGCAAAGGAAAGGGACTCACTTTTCAGATTCACCATGGAGGGAGTTTGTGAAGAGCCTGCGAATTGTGAGGATGCCGCTTGTGCCGAGAGGAATATGTGTTAGACATGCCATACGAGCACATGGTAAATCCCAATGCATGTATCCACATTACATTATCATCTTGCTTTGTGGTACAAGGATTCTTGTGTGAGTTTGAACTTCATACCAAAGCGTGGCCTTTTTCAGCACTAAAAGTAATATGGACCAGGAGGGTCTCGGAGTGCGCTTCAACACTCGGTTTTTGGGCATTGCAATGTGATTCGACATACAAAACAACTCGACTAGCTGTTTGCATTTGAAAGCTCAAATCTCCAATAGAATCAGAGAGACACACTGGTGCATTAGATATTGTTTACCATAAGACATAAAGTGTTTGGACCTTTAATGGTTTCATCCATCGGTGATGAGTTGTAGGGTCCGCCTCGTCAGTTTTGACAGTTAAATACTACCGGACACTTGCATTGCTTAATGTTATTGAGGACTTTGGAAGTCCACAAGTTGCACACTACTTGTCGCTCGTTGCCTCCATTTTTGTCCAGAGGGCTTCCTCCTCACCTTGGACAATTGTCGACCCTTCAAATAATTGCATCCTTTGTTGATTGGTGAAAACAGTGATGGTTGAACCAATTCCGTTTGTCCATTGTTGTGCTCTGTGGACCCCACTAGGTTGGTTGAATGAGCACTACAGGAATTTCAGATGGATGGGTTGAGAACCCCTTGATGTGCCTTGATGACGATCAAAGCGAAAACCCCACGGACAACACGAGCGCGGACGATGGTCGAACTTGACCAACCATGAAATCCAACCGCCACCAGGCAAATCCGTAGTTGTAGCTTTGCAGCCGTTTCATCATTTGATTATCTCCTGATTACCTGTTCTGCAAGGCAAAAGTGAAGGATGAATGGTCGATGAAGCACTTGCGCTTCATCGACCATTCATCTTGTTGGACAAAATTCAGCGAGCCGTCGCCAGGTATCGATGTCGCAAATTGTTTCCTACTTTTGTAACTGCTGGAAATACGCCATGTTGGATATTTTCATCATGTATCAAGCAGGGTGGTCTTTAAAGGATGAACTTCAATTATCGTGGGGGGGGGGGGGATATGGGAGAAGCAGAATGTGATCGCAGGGAGGAGAGGATGCGTTTGCACCTGCTTTCTCCACTTGGATTCCCAGAGTGTTGGAGTCAGACTATGAGGTCGGTCACACCTCAACCAATGGGCCCTCGAAACAAAAAATATGGGAACAATGCGATAAAAATCTTGGTATGGACGCACGAGATGAAAGCCTCTGTACGGTGACTCACGGCGAAGCTTTCATGCGATCCCTCCAAGTCCGGCCCTGTCCATTGGTCTGATCGGAGTCGAGTGGGCTGGAGCACATTGGCGCCCACCCTCCCCATGTGCAGGGCGGCCTTTGCTCCGCAATTAGGGGAGAGGGACCGGAGGGAAGGACACCGGACCCCACCGCAGGCCACCGGTCCATGGCCCATCAAAAGCGCGGGCTTGTCTTCTGAAGCCGTCGTAGAGGTCTATATGGACGAGGGCATCTCGTAAGTCCAGACTCGTATTTATATTAAAATTCTCCCGCCTTTTGTGTTTCGAGGGGCCACCGGTTGAGGTCTGACTGAGCACTATCCTCCTCCCTCTGTGCCGCTTGCCTCTGGCCTACGCCCTGCCTCGCTTCTCCGCGTCGCCGCACCGCCTTTCGCCTCCGACCTGATACTCCCGCCAAAAATGTTGGCCGAGACATCAGTGCTCATCCGTTTGATCAATTGGCTAAGCCGAAGGCGTTGAACCGACGCCTTTGATTTTGATTTTGATTCTTGGGTCTGAGTAGTTTAGCGCTTGATTTGTCATATTTTTGTTGATTTTCGGAAGACCGGGGGTCGGGTTCGGAACCGCGGGATCAAAGTCCCTCCACCGCAATTTTCGCGTACAGTTCTCGTTCGAAGAAGACTACGATGCATCCTGATTTTGCGGGTAGTCGTTGGCCACCACACGCATTAATGCGCGTTTCGACGGGCGGCACGTCCAATGTAGAGAAATTCCTTGAAATGTTGTAGTGTTGAATGCATTCATGGGGTTCTCATCGTCGATGCGGTTCCATTTCAACTGCAACCAATCTTCTTCGCACGTTTAGCGTTAACATCCTCATTATGGCCTTGAACCGATGCCCTGTTACTGCTAGTGATTCTTGCATCCCTTGGCGGGTTGTGAAGTAGCGAGGTCTTGCGAGTGCTTCTGCGAGCTCTGCCCATATGCGCGAATCCACCATTCCACGGGTGGTTCCGGCAGTGATTACAAAGTGATTAACCGCTGATTAACTGGCCAGAGCCACCCAAAAACTCCGACGTGGCAAGCCTCCACAAATGTTGGAGAATTATTCAGTGCATCAAATTGTACAATCACAACAAATGCCAAGAATCAAGACGTAACAATGAATGTGTTTATGAAATCATCGTTCAATGAAAACGGGCTGACATCTACGGTTTACGAGCGCCGATGTGAGAGAATGATTTTACTTGAGAGGGCTAGGTCCAGCGGGAGCGGGATCTGGCTATCCGGCGAACACGACACAGTATTGACACGCGTCCCATAAAATCAGGACGTCAATTGCTACTTATGCGGAGTATATACCCTGCAAAATCGGAGGGTCCTCAACGATTTTGCCGCTGATTCAAACAGTGTTGGTTTTTTTGCATCTCTCATTGTGCTCTGTTGTGTCCTCCCGGCTTGTGTACATCGGCGTGCAGATGACTGACGGCGAGACTCGACGCTGATGGAGTGTCGTCCGGTGGAGCCGACGCGCGCTGAGGTCTTCTCGCTGTTCGCTGGAGCCTCCTCTCTCCGGCGACACGCCCAGCTCCATCGGCAGGCCTCCTCGGCGGTCGTGCTGCCGGCGGTCATTGACACCGCAGTTACTGCTGGCATGCGTCCAGCGCGTCCCATCGCGTCTGCATCGTCATGCACTGCCTAGGGTCCCAGTTGCATGTTGCATGGCCCTGTTTGGCAGCATAAACCATTGCGGGCACTATCTGGGTTTAGGCTGCCATAACTCCTCTTTACTATTTTTCTAGCAGATTCTGACCGCACGGCTGCGTTCGCAGCGCCGGTATTATGGTATGGTCCAGTTTTCAGGCAAAACGGACGACGTCCGGGTTTTGGGCTGTCGGCTGCCTGGCAGGCCTCACCGAGAAAACCTGCCAGCCTGAGCTGAGCTATTTTCTGATTGGCTGATGAACTGAGTAACAAGCTCTACAGGGCTGGGGGGGGGCCTAGAACTTGGAGGGGTCTCCCATTGTTGTTCATTCTTCATTCCTACTCAGTCATTATCAGTTTTCAGCTGCTTTCTGGCGCTAACTCTGGCGCGCGCGTTTTTGAGTAACAAAACCCAGAGCTTCCAGACTTAGACTCTAGAGCAGCAGACTGAGGGGGCAGCTTACTTAAGCAACGAGCGTGGAAGCTCACACGCTGCATCAACAACGCTGCTGCCCCAACCTGATGCATAGTTTCTTTCTTGGTATCAGAGCCAGAGCGTAGCAGCAAAAGCAGAAGACTGGCGAACGGGTGCCAGACAACGCCGGCGGATCTCCCATACGCGCCAGTGCAGGGGAAATGCTGTCGGATTTTTTCCGACAGCATTGACCCTCCTGGTGGCGGCGTCAGAATTTTTCCCACGGCCACTGGGCCAGGGGAAATGCTGCCGAAATTTTTTCGGCAGCACTGACCCCCACGCGTGACGCGAGGAGGTGAGCGGCAGGCGGCGTCTGACGTCCGTGGGTGACGACGCATGTGGCAACGTCACCCAGGTGCAGTGACTAGCACCACCAGCGGCAGCAGGCACAAGCAGCAGCTCGCAGCAGCCCGCAGCAGCAGCAGCTCGAAGCAGCAGCAGCAGCAGCTCGCAGCCCGCAGCAGCAGCAGCTCGCAACAACAGCAGCAGCACCGTGCAGCAGCAGCAGCGGCGTGCAGCAGCAGCAGCAGCCCGCAGCAGCAGCCAGCTGCAGGAGCTTGCAGCAGCAGCAGGCAGCAGCCGCAGCACGCAGCAGCTGCAGCAGCGTGTAGCAGCAGCAGCGGGTTGCAACAGCTGCTGCAGTGAGCTGCAGCAGCCGACAGCTGCAGCAGCCAACAGCTGTAGTAGCAGCATCAGCAGCAGCGAGCAGCAGCTGCCAGCCGCGGCTGCTGCTGCCCGCTGCTCGCAGCGAGCGAGCAGCGAGCAGCAGCTCGCTGCTGCCAGCGAGCAGCAGCTCGCTGCTGTTGGGCGAGCAGCAGCCCGCTGCTCGTAGCAGGCAGCGGGCTCCTGCCCGCTGTTGACAAGGAAAAAAAAAAACAAAAAAAGACAGCAAAAAAATCCCCCACCCCCGCAACTCGCTGCAGCAGCCTGCTGCTGCAGCGTGCAGCTGCTGCAGCGCGCAGCAGCTGCAGCAACACTCAGCTGTAGCAGCGAGTTGCAGCAGCTCGGTGCTGTAGCAGCAGCAGTCACAGCAGCTGCTGCAGCTCGCAGCACGAGCAGTAGTAGCTGTAGTACCCGCAGCAGCAGCAACAGCAGCAGCAGCAGCAAACAGCAGCAGCAGCAGCAGCAAACAGCAGCAGCAGCAGCAGCAGTAGTAGCAGCGCAGCAGCAGCAGCAGCAGCAGCAGCGGCAACAACTGCTGCAGCAGTAGCAGCAGCAGCAGCAGTAGCAGCAGCAGCAGCAACAGCAGCATCAGCACCAACAACAGCAGCGGCGGCCCCAACATTTGCCGCTGTTGATGTCAGTACCCCTCTACTGACGTCACTGCTGACGTCATCAACAGAAAAAAAAGAAAAAAAAGGAGGCCGGGGAGAAAACAGTGGCACTGCACACACGCAGTTCCCTCTGCTGACGTCACCCATCCTCAGCTGATGTCACTTCTGATATCAGTAGCACAGAAGAAAAGAAGAAACAAAAACAGAAAAGGGGACGAGAGGCATCTTTCACCACCATGACCAACAGCCCCTCTGACGCGGGGTCCTCCTCCGTTGGGGGAGGGACCCTTAGCCCCCCTTTTGTGCAGCAGCTGCAGCAGCTGCTGCAGCAGCAGCAGCAGCAGCAGCAGCCGCAGCAGCAGCAGCAGCAGCAGCAGCAGCAGCAGCGGCAACAGCCGCAGCATCAGCAGCAGCAGCAGCAACAACAGCAGCAGCAACAGTAGCAGTTGCCCTCTGGCATCGGCAGTGGCATCCCTGACCCACTCGCCGCTCTTCAGCTGCAGCTCGCCGCCTTGATGCAGAGGCAGCAGCAGCAGCAGCAGCAGTAGCAGCAACTACAGTAGCAGATGTCCTCTGGCATCGGCGGCGGCGTCCCTGACCCCCTCACCGCTCTTCAGCTACAGCTCACCGCCTTCACGCAGCAGCTTGCGGCGCTGCAGCCATCAGCTTCCCACACTGCTACCGGTGCGCTGCCATCCTTCATCCCTCCAAGGCACGCCAGCCCAGCTGTGTCCGCTGCCTCGCACTACCTAGCGCAGCAGCAGACTCAGCGCCAGCGGCAGACGGTGACCTCCGTCCTTGGCCCCACTCTGGGCGCCGGCCGCACGCAGAAGGACTTTGAGACACCGCCGCCGCCGCTTAAGGCTGGCGAGCAGTTCCGGAGCTAGGAGCTCAGCTTCCGCATCTGGGTGCAAGGGGAGGGCCTATGGGTATACTACACCCATCCCTATGACTCCACCCAGGCTGACCAGCTGTATGACGCTGGTCGCGCCGTCCGTGCCCTCGTCCCAGTCGCCCCTCCGGCTTCCCGCCTGGCACTGGAGCCCTTCCTCGGCGACTTCACCACTGGCGCCACACCGGACCCTGCATCCGCATGGCACATCCTCACTCGGCCTCATCGTCTGTCCAGCAACGCTGAGATCAGCCGTCTGCTCCGAGAGTTCAACTCCCTGCGCATGGGGGAGACCGAGACGGTCACTGCCTACTGGCAGCGGGCGGAGGACATCCTACGTCGTCTCGGCACAGCTGCTCCACCACCTCTGTCCGCGCTCCTCACCATCAAGCGCGGCGCCACCAGCACGTACACGGACGTCTTTGTTCACTACCCCCAGGACGTCCTCTCCACCATGGCGACCCAGGGCACCCTCATGCCCTGGGCATACGAGGTCTTCCTCTGCATTGAGGAAGCTCGCCTGGAGTCCGAACTCCATCGCCTGGAGGCTCTCGCCTCCGTGGCCATCGCCTCTCCCGCCACAGCCACATCCGCCAGCTCCTCCGCCAGCTCCTCCGCCAGCGCTTCGCCAACGGCGAAGAAGAAGCGTCGGAGCAAGAAGGGCAAGGGTCAGCAGCACCAGCAGCAGCAGCAGCCGGCGACCGGGTCTGGCAGTGGTGGCTCTGCCTGCCACAACTGTGGCCAGCCTGGGCACGGGTGGTACACGTGCCCGCTACCGACGGACGAGGCGCGCATCATCGCCACCATGCGTCGCCAGCGGGAGCGCCGTCTCGCCTCTGCCTCCGTCGCCGTCGCCAGTTCTGACGCCTCGACCTCGTCTAGCGGCTCCACCACCCCGGTCGCCTCGCCAGTCCCGCAGCCACCGACTCCGCAGCCGTCGGCGCCCCCGTTCCCTTCGGCGATTCCGTCCTCCTCCTACCCGGGCTCCGGCGCCGTCACATCGCACTCCGTCTCCGCTCCCGGGCCCTCCTCCCGTGAGCGTCAGATGGAGCAGGTTATCGCGCTCCAACTCGGCCTACCTCGCCCTCCTCCCCAGGGAAGTGCGCGTTGCGTCACCTCCTGCTCTCCTGCCCAGCCCTACATAACTGAGACTGAGCTGCGGTCGTGTCCCATTTCCTCGTCTGTCTCGTCATCGCCTGTGGCCTCCTCCGCCTCTCTTCTTGATGATGTTGCCTGGCTTGACGATTGGCAGTCCCGTTTCGCGCCTCCGTCCACCGCGTCTGCGTCCCTCGCCTGCTGCCATGTGACCATTAGCGATCTAGCGACCCCGGTCCAGGACCCTGCTGAGACCTGGATCATCGACTCCGGGGCCACGCATCACATGACGGCCTCCCGTGAGGCCTTCAGTATGCTCGGTCCTGTCGGCGATGTCTCCGGTGTCCGGACGGGCTCTGGACAGGTGTTGCCTGTCCGTGGTGTTGGCGTCGTTCGTTTTCGTGGTCCTGCCGGTGACGTCTTTCTGACCGATGTCCTCTTCGTCCCTGGTCTCGAGCTCAGCCTCCTGTCCGTGACTGCACTTGACCACATGAGCATGGATGTTGTGCACTCGCGTGGTGTTGGCACTGTGTCGTTGCGTCCGTCTGGTCTTGTCGTCCTACACGCCACCGCCTGTGGCAACCTGTGGCATGTTCCTCGTCTATCCTCTTCTTCTCCCGTCTCCTCCTCGTCGGCCGCCACAGGCCATGTGCTCGTCACCAGTACGCTTTCTCCTCAGCACACCCGCCTCTTGCACCGCCGCCTCTGCCACGTCCACTCTGCCGCTGTGGACAGCATGCTTCGCACGCAGCCCGCCTCGGGCCTTGACCCGGAGACTTTCCCTCTCCCGTGCCCCACTGAGTGCATTGACTGCGCTCAGGGGAAGATGCACCGGTCCACGTACCCTTTGTGTGCCTCTCGTGCATCTGCCCCTCTCGACCTTGTCCATTCGGATGTCATGGGCCCTCTCCCCACCGAGTCGGTCGGCGAGCATGGCCGCTATGTCCTCACCCTCACGGACGACTACTCTCGCTATCGCTGGGTCTTCTGCCTTAGGCAGAAGAGGGATGTCGCCCGCGCCATCCAGGACTGGCTTGTCCTCGCCGAGCGCGCGTGTGGCCGCTCCCTTCGCCGCTTTCGCTCCGATCGCGGTGGCGAGTACATGGGTGAGGCCACGACTTTCCTCGCCTC
>SZWC01008352.1:70549-104768 GCA_023375785.1 Penium margaritaceum
AAAATTATTTCCAATTTGGTATCAGAGCGAGGGGGGCGTGTGAGCAGCAGAAGCAGCAGCAGTGGGCGGAACGCTAAGAGAACGCGCCACGTGGCGCCACGCCGGCAGCAGCGTGAGGGAGCGCGAAGCGACTGCACGTGAACGCCACAGGGGCGGTGAGAAGCAGTTGCAACAGTAGCAGCAGCAGTAGCACGCGTTGGCAACGTGCACGAGCAGCAGTGACGCAGCAGCAACTTGCAGCCGTGGCAGCAGCGAGCAGAAGCAGCAGCGTGCAGCAGCTAGCAGTGACGTAGCAGTAGCAGAAGCAGCAACAAGAGCAGCTTTAGAAGCAGCAGCAGCAGTAGCAGCACCAGCAGCCACAGCAGCAGCCGCAGCAGTAGCAGCAGCAGCCGCAGCAGCAACAGCAACAGCAAGGCGTGCAGAGCGAAAGGAAAAAAAAAAACAGAAGCAGCAGCGGCGGCAGCATCAAGCAGCAGCAGCAGCTGCTGCTGCGTAGAGTAGCAGCAGTAGCAGCGGCGGAAGCAGCAGTAGCAGCAGCAATCGCAGCAGCTGCACCCGTCGCTGCAGCTGCTGCTGCTGGAGGGCCTCGCAGCCCTCCTGTGAGGGCCCCCGCCCCCTAGGAGGGCCCCCCTCGTCCCCCATCAGGGGGCCTCTCCGAGGGGGAGGAGCCCTTCGGCCCCTTTCGCCCCCCCCCTTCCCCTCCTTTAGAGGGGGCCCTCGGAGGGCGCTGTCGTGCCCCTCCGAGGGGCCCCTCGGACGGGCCCGTCGGCCCCGTCGGCCCCGTTGGCCAACCGACGGAGGGGCCGACGGTGGAGAGGGGCGGACCCCCCCTCCCCCCCCCCCTTCGGCGGCCTCTCGCTCACTCGCTCACTCGCTCACTCAGCGAGCGAGCGAGCGAGCGTGTAGGGGTGGGAGGGCTGGACAGGCCGGACGCCCCACCCCCCCCTTACCCCCCCCCCTACTTATTTTCTCCATTTGCCCAATTTCTGGACAATCGAGAAAGGGGGGGGGGACGNCCCCCCCCCCTTCGGCGGCCTCTCGCTCACTCGCTCACTCGCTCACTCAGCGAGCGAGCGAGCGAGCGTGTAGGGGTGGGAGGGCTGGACAGGCCGGACGCCCCACCCCCCCCTTACCCCCCCCCCTACTTATTTTCTCCATTTGCCCAATTTCTGGACAATCGAGAAAGGGGGGGGGGACGAGGAACAAAAATACGAAAAGGGGTACGTCTGACAGCGAGTGAAAAAAGAAAAAGAGAAAGCAACAAAAAAGGCGAGGGCCTAGGGCGAGCAGAGAGGAGCCCTATAAAAGAAAAGAAAAAAAGAAGGGGATGGAGGGTGAGGGCAAAAGAAAGAAAAGGAGTGGGGTGGCCGTGAGCAAGAAAAAAAAAAGAAAGAAGGCAAAATAAAAAATAGGATAATCTTCCAACTACCACCGCAGTAGTCGCTGCAGCTTTCGTAGCTGCAATAGCAGCATCAGGCGGTAAAGTGTCGACGACTACATAGTGCAGCGGCTGCGCGACAGCTTACACTTTCGTCTTCTCAGCCGACAGCGGACGGTCGTCAGCGACGATCTCCGCTTCTAGACGCGTCCTCGACCGGCGTCTTTCTGGGGCCCGTGGATTGGTGCACGCACTTCACCCCGTAGGATCGACGACGGATTCGAGTCCTACCAGCTCCGAGGGCTGGGTCGTCTACCGCTTAGAGCAGCAGCCACACTTGCAGCCGCCACCCCTTCTCGTCTTGGAGCAGTCTTCGCTCCATTAGTGGCAGCAACATTAGTGGCCGCAGTTAGTCGGATTGTCGTCTCCGGGCGTGCTGTGGTAGTGCAGCTCTTCCCGTCTGGTCACGTTTGCTGACCCGGACGCCGTGACCTCCAGGAGTGACAGTACCTACTGGCCCCATTCACTCCCGTGGCTTGGTGTTTACCACCGGGAGTAGGTGCCCTCGGCTCCTATCCATCGTCCAGCGCACGAGATGAGTGCGCGGACATCTGAGCAGGCACCCTGCGCATTCGCCTGCTACTACTGTGGTGATGGACGTCATGGTTGGCGTCGCTGTTGGACGCGCCCTCCCGGCTGGCATCCACCTTGGTTACAGCCTCGTTTGAGCCTGCGTCCTCCACAGCATACGGATCTGCCGGCGTTGGTAGATCCCCTAGCTGGACCTCTGGCGAGCATATTCGCTGAGATCCACGGCCTCCGGCAGACGGTGNGGCTCTGTGACCTTGTTGTCACTGAGCGTGCTTCTGCTACTCGTTCGTCGACGGCCTCTTCGATCACATCTCTTCCATCCTCTCCTCCTTCCTCATCCGATGGTGTACCTTCAGCTCCACCTGCCAGCGAGTCCCAGATTGCCACCATCGTGTCGATCCTTCACTCTATGACCACGACGCCATCTCGTGATGACATACCTCCATGCAGTCGTTCCAGTCGAGTGACTCTGTGACGTCGGCATCAGCACTCTGCACGGCGTGCTCGCGCTGGTGTTGATACATCCTCGACCTCTTCGGGCTCCGTTGCTGTACCTGTCAAGGGGGAGTGTGGTCACCGCGCATTGCCTGATGTGACCGTAGCGACAGGATTCGTACTCGCGCCGGGCCGTGCTGCCGGAGCGTCAGCACAGGTAGACTCAGATGATACGGTGACAGCACATCGCATGGAGTCTGATCTCGACATGGAGGTCATGGTGCAGACTTGCGTGTCATCGAGCTTGACTTCCACGTCCGCGCTGGATCCAAATCTTATACAGCAGCAGCTTACGTTAGGAGGAGTGCAGGCTCGGCGTCCGTGGGCAGTGCCACTCGCGGCTCCTACCGGTGGTGGCGCGGCGGTTGCACAGGGGTCCCGCACGGATCGGGATGCCTCTTGCGGAGTTTTGGCGGAGTTTGTGCAGCAGGCTCACACGAGCCCGGCGGAGGTTCCAGTGCAGGAGATATGCGTGTCATCGAGGTCGACATCCACGCTGGGACAGGAGCCAGACGTTCTGCAACAGCAGGTTACCTCAGGAGGAGTGCAGGCACGGTGTCCCTGGACTGTGCCACTCCCGGCTCCGTCCGGTGGAGGCCCAGGACTTTCGGGGGAGAGTGTGCAGACGACTCACACGACTCCGGCAGATGTTGCAGTACTTGGGACTTGCATGTCATCGAGGTCGACATCTACGCCGGGGCAGCAGCCAGACATTTTGCAGCAGCAGGTTGCATCACGAGGAGGGCAGGTCTCACGTGCCTTGGTGATGCCACTCGCGACTCTGATCAGTAGCGACCTGGCGGCAGCAGAGGAGTATTGTGCGGATCGGGATGTCCCACATAGATTTCCAGGGGTGTTGGCGCACCGGACTCATACTAGCCCGACAACGGTCGCTGTACATGAGCACAGTCGACCGGCTGGTCTGTTAGAGGTTGAGGCGTTCTTCAGAGCAGCAGTTCTCAAAGATGTCGCCGGGACATATGGTGCAGCAGATACAGCATGCTTCACCGCCTCATCTGCACTACCTGAGGACCAGCTTCAGCGTGAGGAGTCGTCCATGTTCCCACAGTCTTCGGGTTCCCGTACCCACGACGGAGCAGCGACATACATGACGGAGTCAGATGATGGTCCTTACTCTATCATCGAGCAGGTGGTAGCGACCAGCGAGACAGTGCGTGAGCGCCAGCTGCGCTTGTTGGTCGCCTTGACGGACATTGCTGAGTCGGAGCCCTGTACACCTGTGTCCATTATGGCGGCAGTCGAGGACACCGGAGCAGATCCATACATGCAGATGGAGTCACCTCATCACCAGGAGTTGAGTTTTGCCCCCTCGATTTCACCTCTTGGTGACGCTACCGATCACATCGACGCCAAGAGTGGCAGTACCTGCACAGACGACGCTTCCACATGCTCTACGGACTCTGACGACTACTCCTCCTTCTCTCTCGGCATGCGACCGCTCACTCCTCGCATGACAGACACGAGCTGTGATGTGGATGCGACACCTACAGCTGCATCCGATGTTCCAGCGTCTCAGCACATTGCGACCTTGGTTGACCCCCAGGAGGATGCAGCGGCACGTGTTCCATCATCTTCAGCAGCAGAGATGCAGATGGCGCTGTACTCACGAGCTGTGCAGTCTGCATGTGCAGCATCCAGTGAGGCAGAGTTCATTCTACACCAGGTCGACATGGGCCACCTCGACATGTCCAAGGCAGATTATGCTGATCTGCAGGAGCGTGTAGTCATGCTACAGCGGGAGATGGTGGCAGCGCGTGAGCGATTCTCAGAGGAGGACAGCATCACTGGTACCGGCAAGAGCCTTCCGGCAGCAGCAGTGATGCTGAGCGTGCCTTTGGCTTCCGCCATCCCGGCTCCTATCGACCCCATCATCGCTCCTCCTTCTGCTGCCGTCACGCACCTTCATCCACCCGACTCACCTGCCCCATCTTCATCTTCATCCACGAGTGGTGATCCGGTTCATCGCTCCAGCTCTCCTCTTCTAGTAGTACACCCTTGTGTCTCAGGGTCTCCTATCCCGTATCGGAGGCCAGCTCCGCCACTTCATCCACGCACGCGTGCTGCTCGCCCATTCCCGTTCCTCTAGCGTACACAGATGCATCGCGGCAGTGCGGAGGCAGGAGAGACTGTGAGTTGGGACCCTTGGCAGTCACGCAAGGACTGGTATACCCCAGGTGATGCAGATTCACGTGAGGAGTTGTAGCCGGAGACACCACTTCGCCTTTGAGGGAGGGAGTCGACTCACATGTGACAGGGGGAGCTGTCTCTACATGATGGATACACTACATGACTCATCGCCCAGGATCTGTTCAACTACGACATGAGCATCTCCATCGAGGAAATCGCTGCCAGGTTCATCTGCCCAGGAGGAGTGTTGTGTGGACCTCGACCTGACGCGACGCCATGGGAGATGCATGGCGAGGTCCATGCTCTGTTCTGAGCATCTACAGCATCCCGCATTGGTCCATTGCACCAGTGTCACGAGGAGACCATGTGATCGTGTGTCTTAGTGTGTCGCTATACTGTGTGTGGCATTCTGCATGCGAGCTGTTGGTCGAGACCCGGATACTTGGTGCATTGCACCAGTGTCACGAGGAGACCATGTGATCGTGTGTCTTAGTGTGTCGCTATACTGTGTGTGCCATTGTGCATGCGAGCTGTTGGTCGAGGCCCGGACACGTGGTGCATTGCACCCGTGTTACGAGGAGATCCTCCCTTGATCCTGTGTTTGGATGATGATACTATTGAGTTTGATTGCTTGTAGTGGTCGAGACCCGGACCCTGGTACCGCCAGTGTCACGAGGAGACCATCTTGTCCTCTGACATGTGTATGATGTGCATTACACTGGTTTGTGTGTGTATGCATCACTCCTCTCATGGTCGAGACCCAGACACTTGGTGGGCTGTGCCAGTGTCCAGGGAGACCCTGGATGGATAGCAGACGAGTGTGTGTGTGTGTGTGTGTGTGTGTTTGTGCGAGTTGACTCATGCATGTTATGGCTTGCCATGCATTGTTGTTCCATGCCTTCGCTCATTCGTTCTGGCGTGGACGGCTATGTCAGCCAGGGGGAGTGTTGGTTTGTGTGGCTTCCACCCGTCACGACCGACACTGCTAGTTTACCGATATACCCACATTCGGGGTATATGGCAGAGGAGGGCGTGACGACACGANCGAGACGCGGTCGATGCGTTCCGGCAGCCATGTGGGCTTGTCAGGAGGTAGGAGAGTTTTCTCGGTGGGTTCAGACCCGCGCACCCGGTTGACTGTACCGCTGCGACGAGGAGACCCGATGGCTATTGTGGGGCTTCCGATGTTCGGAAAGCCGTCTGTGATGTCTGGACGTTGATTCCGAGATGTTTTGGCACTGCTCATATTTTCTCGGTGGTCGAGACCCGGGCACTCGGACAGTTGTTCCGGTGCCTCGAGGAGACCACCTTTGCTACTCTCGTGGTGTATGCAGTGTGTTCTCCCTGTTGACTCATTTGGGTTCAGCAGGGGTGACGGGGCCCGGTGGGGTTAGCTGCCGGCGCCCCTATATAAGCCCGCTAGGGGCTCATTTGTAAACTCTCCTTGTTCTTCATATTCGGCGTTCCAGACTTAGCCAAATTCTTGCCGTCTTGCATCGCACTCATATACAGAGCTCATGTTCGTGCTTGCATGGGCCTGCATGCCCTAAAATTTATTTCCAATTCCCACTCACCAACACGACGTTCATTTTTGCAGTGGGCCTGACACATGCATCCGCGTCGAAGAACAAATTGTATTGGCTGTCATGCAAAGCAAGTGGTGCTCTGAGACGAGGGTACGCTGAAGTCTCTTGGGGGTCTCACAGGCTCCATCAATGTTGCCAATGCCACTTGGATAGCGTCAGGCCTGTGTTGATGGGCGAACCATCAACTCTTTGGAATCTCTAATATGGAATACACCAACATAAAACTCATTGTGGTGGCATGTCCACGTACACTTCAGAATGATGTGGACATTGAAGATTGTTGGTTGTGGGTGAAGTTTATCATATAGGGTAATGGAAGCTCGGGAATCACATGCCAGATGCTTAAGGTCACGCAAAGAGCCCCATGTGGGGTGTGGCATGACTGAAGAGAGAAACCATAATCCCTTGCTCACGAAGTTAGAGTGAAAACAACGAGAGCATGGGGTACACAGAGCGAGAGTCGATGAGCGTGGTGTTGACCATGCGAGAGGCAAATAGGCACCACACCGCCATCTGGGGGTCGAGCCCGACCTCTCAGCAAAAAGCCGAGGGCAGCTACTCACCACGAAACAGGGCTAACCTAATCTGGTGCCCCCCTGAGGATGAGCGCCTGCCTTTCCACAACAATTCCATTCTCCACAACTTAAGGTTTGGAGATGGCCTTGGCATCCTGAAATGTGAAAGGGTCAGAGCTCCCATTAGCAAGAGTCCATTAAGAAGGAAATACATCAGGTGCTTGAGAGCCACCACTTGGGAAACCGCTATTGCTGCTGGAGTGTGAGATATCCTTCACGTAGGTCTTCATCTTGTGAGATGAACTTCACTGCAGTTACCCGCTTAGTCTCCCATACTGAGTGTGGTAGGGAGGAGCATTGGAAGAAAGGCAAGGAGCATTCCAGGTGATGGATTACATCTTGACCGCAGACATTAGCAACGGGTTGCTTTGGTTTGTTGCCGGCTGTTAATTCTGCTGGGGTCATGGTGCGGGATTTTCGACAGCAGTTGTTCACAGAATATCCTGGAAAGTCTAGCTCGACCCTCAGGCTGGCGGCTATCACACCTCATGCATGGTGAGCGAGGTTGGACTCGCTTCACAGAGCAAACTAAGTCCTCGCTTGCCACGCTTCCCCCAAATCCCTTGGCACTTGTTTTTTTACAAAATTCCAAGTGAGATTTACAACATCCATGGCATTGCTCACACCCTCGTTCCCGTTCCCTCACAGGTTTCTGTCCAATTGGTATCACACTAGTGAGGGAAGAGCTCTTTTCCCTGACCCACTGTCCTCTCGTGAGGTGGAACACGGAGTCCCTGGACCCATCCCGTTGCCACTCTCAGCCGCGGACTTGCCATGGCGCGCGCACTACTCTCCTGCTGCCTGTGACAATTACAACTACCTCTGAAGATGCACTCTTCAATAGCACAGTGTGTGCGCGGGGCATTCTTGGCCCATCCGCCATTCTCACCACTACCATATAGCCCGTGGTGGCAGGAAGTAAGGTGAAAGGAGGATCGGCGCACCCACTCTTGCCTCGCCACGCAACTATCCTACGAGTACGTGGGCCCCCCTTGGCTCATTTCAGTGATTCTACGAAAGCCCGCCTTCTCCGGCCACCCGCACTCATAGTCTTAAGCTACGTCACTACTGGACCCCTGTTGGTTGTACCAGCCGCAGCAGCAACCGCAACTGCATCCACTACAGCAACGACAGCCGCAACTACAGCTGTAAAAATCTGGTTGTCTCTCACCCTGCCTGGCAGCTGCACTGACCCTAAGCCTCGCTCGCGGACCGGTGCAACAGTAGCACAGTCACCACAGCCGCAACATCATCTGCAGCCGTGGTATCAATTGCAGCTGTAGAATTACCCGCACCCGCAGCATCTACAGGATGCATCAGCAGCGGCAACCGTTGTCTCCTACAACCATCTTCTCCCACATCTGCGGGCTCATACACATAGCTGCAGCGACAGCTGCAGCCGACACTCCAACAATGGCATGAGCAGTGGCAAGAGCACCTGATACGTTCCTTAGCTGCAGCTGCCTCATACTAGTGGCACTGCAGCCACGGCCGCCGCTACCTCAGCACCGCCGCCTGAATCACCTCCAATCTCTTCTCTGTCCACTTGGGAGGAGGCAGCCATCAACGAGGCCTATGTATCATGCTACAACAAGGAGCAGTGGCATGATGCCTGTATCATATGCAAAAACCTAGCGAGTACAGCCCCGATGAGGCTGCCACAGAATACGAGCACAAACAAAATGAGATCGGCCGCCAAGTTCGCACTGCTGACAATGTCCCGGCCGTCAGTTTGCACGACATCCCGACGACCAAATTCATGCGTGGACCGTCAGTTAGTGTCCCTACTACCATTGTTGCACCCCGTACCAACAGCCCCCAACTGCATCAATAGCTGTAGTCGCAGCCGCAGCCGCAGCTGCAGCTGCAGCCGGAACATTCACAGCCGCCACATTATCAGTCAGCACAGTAGCAGCCGCATTCTCAACAGTCCAGGTCCCTGTCGACCCCTTATGCACGAGGGCTTGGCAGCTGTTGAGGCTTTCGATCTTTCTTGTGCGGTCCTTGACGTAGTAGCAGCCACTGCTTGAGTCTCACATGCGCACAAATCCACCGCTAGTGGGCATGCTGCGGACGAGTTCACCCAGGCTGCCTCCACCCTCGGCTACTCGCTGCAGCAATCGCAAACGTGGCCACTCGTATTTCAGTAGCAAGAAGCGTGTTGCCATTTTTATTGCCACAGAATCCACATGAGCCTGATCTGCTATCTAGTCCATTATGACCACTGTTCTCTCCTTCACCCTCGTCAACGTAGCGTCTGCCTCTCTGACCACCGCTGTAGTTTACACCCTCGTTTTTGCATGTACAATGGTGGCAGCCGTCTCGATGGATGCACCAACAGGGTTTGTGTACCTCATTCTCTCAGCTGCCTCTTGGGTCTACGTGGCCGCTGCAACTGACACCCCTTTGTTGCCGCCACTCTTTGTGTTGCTACCACACACTCTTCTTCACTCCCTCTGGTCTCTTGGTGGGTCTTGTACGGTGCTCTGGGCTCTCAGTGCATGCTTCTATAGATTCTGGATACCTACACACCACCTCTTCTATATTCTTACGCCCACGGGGACAAAGGAAACGCTGCCAAAAATCTCGTTGGACGTCCTTCTTCCACTTCCATGCACAGTCACCATGCCACGAAGCAGCCATTGGAGAGCTCCAAGAGCAACTGCGCCAGACCCATCTGGCCCTGGAGAGTGCTGGAAACTCTCAACAGAATGCGGACGTCTCCAAGATTCAGTTGGCTAAAGCTATTGGTGGCCTTGTGATGCAGCGCGCGCTTGCTGCTCGCAACCCCCCTGCTGATGTTATCTCCTAGCGCTGCCGGCACTGCTGGCATGGCTAATACTGCTGGTATAGGTGCATTGACTGGCTCCTCTTCTTCTAATGCAACTGCCTTTGGTGCTGCGGTGAAATCCTTTGCTAAGGCAACTATCACTGTGCACGTCCTCTTGCCCTTTCCTTGCTAGCGTAACTTTGTGACTGTGTCGCATTTTGCCACCAAGCTTGCCTTCTCTTCTTGGGAGGTCCACTTCACTTGTTCCCCCTGTGCATGGTACAAGGGGAACAACGTTGGCAGTATTACTTCAAACCTTTCTCCTCTGCTGACCCTCCATTCATCCCACTGCCCACTGAGCCCTCCTGTGCGGTTTGCGTACTCATCACTGCTGTCCCTGACAATCTCACAAACAAGATTGGTTAGTACAGTGTTAACATTGCATGTGGCACTTCTGCGGACCCTGTTGTCGCTTATGCACTCATTTGCCATCGGATCACTGTCACATGGCATGTGGCGCAAAGCACATTGGAAGCTCAGTTCAACCAGCTCTACATGTGTGTAGATGAGATGGCTGATGAGTACAGGAATCGTAAGCTCAAGCTACACGAGGACTCTGGGAAGGTCACACGTGGTCAGCTCTCAACATGCCTGTCCATCGTCATTGAGTTGATTCCTGAACTGTCTGATCATTTCCTCCATGTCGCACGCTCTGAACTCGAGTCAGTCGCCTCTGGCTGCATTGGTGCTGATGCACCACCTGGCATTGGAGCACTGTATGAGTTCACCGCAGCTTGCCTCATTGAATGGTCGGAAAACCTATGGAATAAGCACTTGCATCGCTCTGCTGTGGCTGATGTTGCCACTATTGTGTCCTCCTCCTCTTCCCCGTCCTCCTCGTCCTCCTCTGGCACCACCTTCTCCTTTGTGGGTGGTGCACATGCCGCACTTGATGCGGGTGTTGAGCATGGTGGTGGCGGTCGTCGTGGGGATAATGGCAATGGTGGGGGCCATGGAGGAAGGGGTCGTGGTAACCCGTCGTCCTCCTCTTCTTCCTCCCCCATCACAACCTGCTGGAACTGGGGTCAAATTCACCACTCTGTCTCAAAGTGCCCAAACACGCTAGATTATGCTCGCATGGCTGCTGCCATATGCGAACGGTGGACCTGGACTCCCGCTGCGTCTGGCCTGTCTACCAACTCCTCTTCCACATCCCCCACTGGATATTCCGGTACACCAACCTTTTCTGGTACCTCGCCCAACACTGCCAATGCTAATCAACTTCACCATGATGATGGCGAGCCCTCCACACCTGTTGGGCCTGGCTGGCTGCCTCCCCCCAGCCAGCCCTCATACTACGTGTCTCTACCAGCTTACTATGCACCTCCCTCTTAACTGCACGATGGCGATCACTCTTGTGGAGGATTACTATGACAGTGTTTGCCTGAACAACCGCCGTGTGGCTGAGTGTAACTTGGAGACAACCCTCATCAACCTCCTCCGTCTTCGTGAGCCATCCCTCTCCACACATTTCAACTTGATGCATAGCTTCGGGGTACTAATTATAGGTTTATTTAGGGTTTGTTGCCTATTGATGTCCCATGGAATGAGAGCATGCAGTCTTCTTCGTTACCTTGCTGTCTCACTATGTTTAGCCAGTCACCTGTCCTTGTCTTTGGCACTATGGCCGTCTCTCATCTTCTTCCGTCTGCTCCCTCCTCCTCCAGTTTCTAGCTCATGCGCCACACACCACATGAAATTCGGTCCACGTTCATCTCCCTTGGCCTTATAAGCTCCATTCGCTTTATTTGCAGTGACTCTGGCCAATTGCTGCCCGTGCACGTTGTTTGTGTTGTGTGCTTTGTTGGGCCTGAGGGGGGTCTGTTCATACCAGACGTGGTGTGTATCCCCGATCTTGAGGTTAGTATGTTGTCCGTTACTGCCCTTGATGGCCAGGGCATGGACTTTGTTTCTAGCCGTGGTGTTGGCATTGTCCTATTGCAGACATCTCGTCGTGTTTTGGTCCATGTTCTTCGTTGCAATCGATTGATTTGTACCCCTCTCCTCTCATCTTGTGTTGATTTGTCTCTCCTTTCATCTTGTATTGCCTCTTCCATCATTCATGTCGCATTGTTCTTGTTCACTAAACACACCCTTCTCCTGTCTTCATCTTTGTCATATTCACACCGCCGCCATTTATAGCCTTCTGAGCCTATGCCTGGCCCACGGTCTTGATCATGCCTCCTTTGAACCTCCGTGCACATCCAAGTGCCTTGACTGAACTCAAGGCAAGATACATTTGTCTCTCTTCTCCATCTTTGATCACGTCACCTCCCATCCTCTTGATCTCGTTCATGCTGATGTCATGGATCATCTTCCTCATGATTTTCTTGGTAGTCTTAGCTGCTTTTCTATCTATCTCACATATGGCTTTTCTCCCGTTTGTTGGATTTTTGCCTTATGTTGAAAGGATGATATGAGTAATTTGCGCATGGAGTGGCTTGCCCAGGCAAAGTATGCTTGCCAGCGACAGCTTCACGTGTTTTGCTCGGATCATGGTTGTGAGTTTTTTGGCTCCACCTCTCACCTCTCCTGGGACACGTATGTAGTCACCCGCTCCGTTCATGCCCAAACAAAGTTACTTGCCTGAAAGTTGGAATCATACTCTTGCTGGTGGTGTTTGGTCCCTCTTTGCTGAATCAGGATTCTCCTTCGTCTTTTTGTTCTAAGCATTTCTCACATGATCTGCTAGTGGAACCGTGTTCCTCATGGTCCACTCCCTCATGATATTACACCGTAGGAGTGCTCAATGAGCCATCGGGCTCATCTAGCTGGCCTGCGTGTAGGGATGTGTTGCAACCGTTAGGCTTCCTAATGATCTCCACAAGTTTTCCAGTTGGGATCATCGCCATGTCGTTCTCAACGTGTCATCCAGTTTAAAACATCCAAAAACTACTAGGAAGCTTCCTAGCCATGCTACTGCTGACTTGGTGGCGTTGTCATGTCAGCTGGCACACTAGCAAGCAAGCAGGTTCAAGAAATATCAAGGGTTAGGCTAGGGAGACGTGAAAAGTCTCATAAGCTCCATTATCTTAGTAATGCAGAGGTAAGCATCATCACGGACAGAAAAAACAGTAGGACAAGTTCTTTGTGGACTACCCGGTTGTGACAACACACTCGCACCTCCTTGAGTACGTAGTGCTAGCAGCTGGTGAAGCTCCACAATTGTACGATCCCAATGATCTTGATCATTGCCGCCAAGCGATGACGTCCAATGTTGTCGTGGTCACATCGTGACCCATCAACGTATCACCGGAGGACATCTGATCCATGTCTGCTGCGTGGAGACCACACATGACCCTCGTCCAGTCGATGGGCTACTGGCACTCCTTGTATTACTGGGTATCCCACCAATTGTTGCAGTGGATGGAGTGTCCACTACTATTGCTCGTCGGCTGCAACTATTGTTGATGCCCCTTGCAGCATCTTCTTTCCCTCGTCTTCCTCTATGCGGTCATTGTAACGTCTTCAGTCTAGCCACTCGGGGTAGAGGAGGCGGATGAGGAGGAGGAGGAAGCAAGCGGTGGAGGTGGGACTGGCGAACTGGGACAAAGGCCCAAGAGGGGTCGCAGTCCATGCTGTATCAAGTGGACTCTACTTGCGGGCGAGAGTAGCCTCATTAGCCGATGTCGCCTAGAGACAATAGTGATGATTCCACGAGAGTAGTAGTAGGGAATCTAAAAACTAGAAAGGGTCACACGGTCAAAGCCCGTAAGGAGCTTCATGTGGTCCAACTGTGCCTCCGTCATGATAGTATGAAGATCCTATACCAACGTCCTGCCACCAGACCCAAGGCGCGTATGAAGGCTCATAACATAGCTCGAGTAGTCTGCTGCAAGGCCCGTGGGATTCTGGCAGAGAGAGTGGAACTCATGCAATTGAGCTGCCCTCGTGGCATGGGTCACCGTAGCTAGTAGTGTCAGAGCCAGCTTGCAGCCCTAGCGTGGGTCTGAACCTGTGTGGGTCCTCGCCTCACCTAGAAAGAGGCGGGGGTCAACCATAGTCTCCCCCGGTATAGCGTAGAGCAGACTACACATTACTCTTGCTCTTGAGCGTTGCGGGTCTGGCACAGGCTGTGGTAGTTGGGCGCAATACCCTTAGAGGCGGTCCATATCTGAAGTAGGGTCTTCCAGCATTTGAAGTCATTGTTCCTATCAAAACGAGGTTGATTTGTCGCAAAGTCTTTCAGTCCCTGCTCCGTGGGGAGGGCGACTAGGCTCGGGAGAAGGTGGACAAGGTACGGGGAGGAAACCAATGAGAGAAAAGTCACATAAAAGTTAAGTTATTGAACGATGTGGCTGATCCTGACGGCAAGAAGGTGCTGGGTTGAGAGGCTGTGATCCTAGACACAACTTACACTTGCACTCCTCAATGATATGGATCTCGTCCTCACGTGTGTCATCATTTATCTCCTCCTCATCCCAGGTGTCAACCTCTGATGGGAGGTGCTTTGTACGGCGTGGACTTTTGAATGGATGGTGTTTGCGATGAGGCTCCTACAGAGCCCTTAGTAGTTTTCCGATCCCCTACATTGTGTCAGTCTGACGCTGTTACTGGCGGTGCGTCTCATCCTGCATCCTCTGAAGCTCGTCAATGGCAAGTGAGTGCAACCGTGGACTCATGACACTTGAGGAGGACAAAGAGGAGGGGTGTACCAACTTTGAACTTGTCACAAACCGGCCTCATAGGTGTGGCGTTGTATGGATCGGAACATGAAGATGCTCAGAACGAGCACCCGACAGCATTTCTCGTCCAAAAATTTGGTCGTGTAGATGATGATGTCATCACCCACAATGATGACGTGCGCATGAAGGTTGTCCAAATCAAGCGATGTTTAAAGCGACGATGTGGTAGAGGATGCTGAACATAATGGTGGTGGTTTGTGTAAAAAAAAAAAAGACAAAAACGTCCCGTTTCTCATCATAACCCAAAATCCGGAAACACTCTAGATTTGAGATTGTGTTTTGTTTCATGTGTGTTACAAGGCACGAAATGAAGCATGAGTGGATGTGATGGACAGGTTATCACCAGGGCTTTCTATTGAGCCCTTACATGCCTAAAATAATGGTCATTTGGGGTCTTCATGCCCTCACACGCCTGGGAGGGGTGGTAGTTACGACCTTGATGAAGCTTTCGCGAAGCTTCACGGACCACTTTGGAACATCACGCACCCCAACTTCTGCTGGAAGGGGCTGGACGGCCCTTTGCTAAATTCTTTGTGGAGGCGTGGTGATGCGGTTGTACCTTTCGTCGCAAGTGCTTCTTTGTTGCTGTAATGTGCTACGTTGGGTCACCGTGGCTTGGTGGGTTCTCCCACGACCGTGGCTATAGTAATGACTCTCATAGCTCTTGCCACTACTACGATTGTGATACGCTGCTCTGATACCATGAAAAATACTATGAAGCTTCCTATCTTTGTTTATGTGACATTGTCCAATCAGCTGGTGCACTTGCAAGCAATATGATGCAAAAAAGAAAAAAAAAAACAAGGATTAGGCTAGATGGACGCGAAAAGTCTCACAAGCTCCTGTAGCTTAGTAATTTAGAGAGAAATGACAATTGTTCAGTACACAAAACTGCCTACCGTGGCACACGGCGGGTGATGTACATGGCTGCATCAATTTGTCTTAAAACATGTCCAAAATCACCGTTTGGCCGTAATACTGCTCATAGTCACCCAAACAGAACACCGGCTGAACCTAGAGATGCAAAATCTTGATCCAAGTGTTATGATTGGTTGCACGTACAAGTCCGCTTAGTGGATGCATAATGGAAAACATGCGAATCGGGCTAAAGATTCAGTCCACCAAGAAAACTCTTGCGACTGCAGAAAAACTACAGAGCACTCGAAGAAGCCCTCAGGAAACCATGGCAGCTATCTAGAAGGTACTGGTGTGCGCAGCCACCACCCGCCAGTGCTCTGACGCCAGCTGGGTCCATATGAGGGATCTAGACAAGCATGAACACGGCCGAGTGGACAAAGTAAGTTGCAAAAACAGACAGGGACGGCACACATCACAACATGTCTGGCAATCATGGGATCCTTCTCGTCGTCGTGTCACCGAGTCCTGCAACAATGCTGCATGCTTTGTCACCAGTGCTCTTTCTGCCTTGAAACACTAGTCAACAACTATTCATGAGGCTCGTGAAACCATTGACTCCTCCCTCTTGGAAACATCCATGCAAGAGGAGCTTGATACTCTTCATAAGTAAGGGATGTATGAACTAGCGACTTGCCACCAGGTGGCCAAGCCTTCTCTGCATGTTGGGTCTTCCGGCGCAAGCCTCATTGTGCTGTTGATCGTGAAAGATTCTAACAAACCACTAAGGTATTCTCACAGATATCTGGAGTAGACTTTGATGAGACCTTTGCCCCCGTCCGGCGCTTTACCATGGGTCATGCTCTTCTTTTCTTGGTGGCGTATCATGAATGGAAGCTCGAGGAGATGGATGTCTTTCTACATAGCACCTTGCCTAAGGAGATCTACATGTTGCACTTACCCGACTTCATTGATGGCACCAACAAGGTCTGGTGACTTCGCAAGGCCTTGTATAGGCTGAAGCAATCCCCTCGCTATTGGAACATAGAAATCACCACCACCCTTGAGAACGGGGGTATCACAAAAGTGAGGTTGATGCAATATTGTTTCTCAGTCCTCCGTCTTCCCCTCTTGCTGTTGTCTATGTGTACATCAATGACCTTCACATTGCCTCCCCGACTCCTTCAGTTGTTCATTCTACGAAGTCCCTTCTGTAGTCAGTCTACAAGATGGAGAACCTTGGTCCCACAAGACTGTTCCTTGGCATGAAATTTGAACGAGATTGTCCTGAAAGCACACAGCACGTGCTTCGTGTAGCCTACGTCCGCAGACAATATTCACAGTCTTGGTGAAGTCCCTTATGTGGTCAATCAACCTGCCTCAACACCCATGACCAAGGTTGGCCAAAGACTTTTGAAAAAATGTTGGTTTTCATGCATCTCTCTTTGTACTCTGTTTTTTCCTCCCGGCTTGTGTACATCGTGCAGATGACTAACGGCGAGACGCGACACAGCTATAGTGTCGTGTGGTGGAGCCAACGCACGCTGAGGCCTACACACATTCTATTGGAGCCTCCTCCCTCCAATGTGCTCAGCTCCATCGGTTGACCACCTCGGCAGTCGTGCCATCGGCAGTCACTGTCACTGCATATGCTGTCTGCACCTATCCAGTGTTGGGTCGGACTGCGCTATTGCATCTGCAGCACCATGTTCTGCTTAGGGTCCAAGTTTCATATTATTCGGGCACTTTTAGAACCAGGGACTAGAGTAGACGCCGCCTGGGTTGAGGCGGCTATAACTCATTGCTATTTTTTTTCTAGATGATTCTGACCGCACAACTGCATTTGCAGCGTGTGTGTTATGGTATGCTCCAATTCTCAGGCAAAGCGGACGACGCCCTACTTTTGAGCTGTTGGCCGTCTGGCAGAATTCACCAAGAAAACCCTGCCTACCAGAAAATGGGTCACTTTTCCGATTGACTTAGAAACTGAGTAACAAGCTCTACAAAGATCGGGGGAGCTAGAACTTGGAGGGGTCTCCCATTGTTGCTCATTCTCACTTCCTAATCAGCTCTTTCCAGCTTTCAGCTATTTTCTAGCGCTAACTCCGGCGCACGCGTTTTTTAGTAACAACACCAGAGCTCTCAGACTTGGACTCTGGTGGAGCAGACTGAGGGGACAACTCAAGCAATGAGCGTGGGTTCCTACGCGTTGCATAAAAAACGTTGCTAATCCAACCTATTGTGTTGGGTTTTCAAGCTTGGTATGAGAGCCAGAACCCAACAGAAGCAGCAGAACATCGGCGAACAGGTCCAGTCAATGCAGGTGGTCCCCAGAACGCGCCTATGCAAGGGATATGCTGCCGGATTTTTTCCGGTAGCGTTGACCCGCCACGTGGCGCCTTCAAAACGCTCTCGATGCGGGAGGAATACTGCCAAAACATTTTCGACAGCACTGACCCCACGGCGGTGGTAGCGGTGGTGGCCTCGCGGCCAGCTCGACCGACGCTCGAGCCGCGCTGACACACGTGGCGATGACACCATCAGGAAAATGACATCTGCTACTGCGAGTACGGCAACAGTAGCTGTAACATGCAATACGCAGCACGAAGCTGACAAGCAACAACTGCTGTAGGAAGTTACAGCTGTTGTACCAAGGAGTAGTAGCAGCAGCAGCATGCATCAGTCGTAGCCGGCAGCAGTAGCAAGCAACGAGCAGCGAGCAGCAACTAGCAACTTTAGTAGCGGGAAGAAGCAGCAGTAACAAGTAGCGAGCAGCAATAGCAACAGTCGGTAACAATAGTAACAACAGCAGCAGCAGCAACAGTAAGTAGGATCAGGCGGCACCAAGCATCAGCAGTTAGCAGCAGTAGGATCAACTACGAGTAGCAGCAGCACCCAGCAGTAGCAGTGGCAGCAACGACCGGCAGCAAATGCAACAGCAGCGGCTACAGCAGCAGCGCGCAGCTCCAGCTGCAGAGAGCAGTGGCCACGAACGAGTAAAAAAAAGCAAACAAAAACAAAAGGAAAATTGCTGAACTCCCGCAGACCCCAGAGTTGAGGACTATGGGCAGCAACCCGCACCCTCGCTGCTGCTACAGCAACAGCACCACTTATAGTAGAAGCAGCAGCGTGCAGCAGTGGCAGCCACAACAGCTGTTGCCACGGTCACAGCAATTGCAGCAGCACTTGCAACACGTATCAGCAGTAGTAGCAGTCGTTGTAGCAACCACTGTAGTAGCAGCGGCAACAGTAGTAGTAGCAGTACTAGCCACAGAAGAAATAGAAGCAACAGCAACAGCACTACCGCACAGCAGCACTGCAACCTTTGTAGTAGTGGTAGCAATAGCAGCAGCTGTGGTGACGTCAGCCGCAAGCGGTGATGTCACCACTGAAATCACCACTGCCGTCACCGTTGATGTTACTTCTGACGTGATTGCTCACGTCAGCAGTAGCAATAGTAGTGGTGGAAAAAGTTGCGACAGCGGAGTAACTAACTCAATAGCGGCTACAGTAGCAACGCGACAGCCATTGTTGATGTCAGCCACTCTCGGCTGACGTCACTACTGACGTCCCTCTTGACGTCACCAACAAGTTCAACACAACAAAAAAAGCAAAAGTTAAAATAGAGGGAACCATGGCTGAAAGTGAAGAGGGGTCCTCCTCTACAGGAGGACCAATTGGTCCCCCCTTTTTGAAGCAAGTGCAGCAATTGTAGTATCAGCAATAGCACCAGTACCTGTCGCTGCTACACCAGCAACAACAGTAGCAACAGTGACATTAACAATTACTGAAGCCACAACAATTTTCGTAGCAGTAGCCCTAGTAGCAGCAGTAGTAGCAGCAACAGCAGCAGCAGCAGTAGCAACAACAGTCGCAACAATACTAGAAGTAGCACCTATAGCAGCAGCAGCAGCAGCAACTGTAACAGCAGCACCAGCAGCCACAACAGCACCAACAACCTATAGGATCTTTCGTCGCCCTTGATTGCTCGACAGATCTACTAGCTGCCATATGTCAGCAGCTTGCTACGCTGACGTAACAGCTAGTGGCACTGCAGACGCCGACACAGCTCCTGCAACAACAAATTTTGTAGCAATAGTAGCAGCAACGGCATCAGCAGTCACCGCCCTTCCTTCCACCCGGGCATGCTAGTCCTGCCATTTCCTCTGCTATACAGTGTTTGGCGTAGCAAGATACCTAGCACCAAAGGCAGATTGTGTCTTCACTCCTAGGCCCCGCTCTGGGTGTTGGCCAGAGGCCAAAGGACTTTGAAAACCTATTCCCCCACTGCTCCAGGCTGGCAAGAAGCTCCGGAGCTAGGAGCTCAGCTTCCACATCTGGGCGTAAGGTGAGGGCCTATGGCCATACTTCGTCTTGCCTTACTATTCCACCCAGGCCGACCAGGTGTATGATGTTGGTCGCACTGCATGTGCCCTCGTCCCTGTCGCCCCTCCGGCGTCACGTCTTGCTCTCGAGCCCTTCCTTAGAAAGTTCCTCATTGGTGGCCTCCTCGATCCTACAACGGCGTGGCACATCCTCACGCACCCTCATCACCTTTCTAGCAAGGTAGAGACCGCCCGCCTGCTTGAGGAGTTCAACTCCCTCCATATGGGGGAGACCAAAATGGTCACCCCTACTGGCAGCAGGCAGATGATCCCCTTTGCCGCCTGGGAGATGCTCCACCATCCCCTGTATCCGCGCTCCTCACCATCAAGCGCAACGCAACCAACGTGTTTGCCCACGTCTTCGTATATTACACCCAGGACATTCTTGTCGTGATGGCTATCAAGGCCACCCTCATACCCTGGGCATACAAGCTCTTTCTCCCTTCGAGGAGACTCGTCAGGAGTCCTGCATCCATCACACGGAGGTCCTCGCCTCTCATGCCATTGCCTCAGTGGCAGTCACCGTCCCCACAGCAGCTGCGTCCTTCGGCGCCTCATCATCCGGCAAGAAGAGACATAAGGGCAAGAAGGGCAAGGACCCACACCAATAGGTGAGCGCATCCAGTGGCAGCAGCTTAGTCTACCACAACTGTGGCCAAACAAGACACGGGTGGCACACATGTCCGCTCTCGATAGACAAGGTGCACGTCATCACCACCATGCGTCGCCAGCGTGAGCGTCGCCCCGCCACCGGTGCCATGACAGTCGCTGCTCCTACTGTATACGTGCCGCCCGCTCCCTTTTACCCTCCGACAGCTCAGTCGTAGCATCATCTACAGTCGTCGGTGCCTGCTCTTCTGTCACCAACGTCTCCCTTCTCCTTCCCTGACTCCGGTGCCATCACATTGCAGTTGGTCTACTCCATTGGGCCCTCCACCCATGAGCATCAGTTGGAGCAGTTCATCGAACTTCAGCTCGGACTTCCTCGTCCTCCTCCCAGGGAAGTACGAGTTGCATCGTCGCTTGTCATCATTCCTTGCCATGGATGATAGAGTCTGAGCTGTGGTGGTGCCTTGTTCCTTGGTCCGTTCCGTTCTTTGGCGTGCCCTCCCCACCTGCTCCTCTTCGTGATGATTTTGCCTGGTTGGATGACCGGCAGTCCCGATTTGTACCCCCGTCCATTGTATCCGCATCCCTTGCCCACTGTCATGTGACCGTTAGCAACCCGGCGACACCGGTCCAGGACCCTATCGAGACCTCGATCATCGACTCTGAGGCCATTGATCACATGATGGCCTCTTCTGAGACCTTCAATGTCCTTGGCCTCGTTATCGATGTCTCTGGGGTTTGGACAGGTTTTGCTTAGGTCTTACCCGTTTGTGGCGTCTGTGTGGTTCGTTTCCATGGTCCCGCTGGGTATGTCTTTTTGACCAATGTCCTTTTTGTTCTTAGTCTTGAGCTCCGCCTTCTGACCGTCACTGCCCTTGACTACATGAGCATGGACGTACTGCACTCGCATGGTGTTGGCACTCCATCCTTGCGCCCGTCCGGTCGTGTCGTCTTGAATGCCACCGTCCGTGGTAACTTATGACACGTGTCGTGCCTGTCTGCGTCTCCCTCTCTCCCCTCCCCATCGGCTGACATAGGCCACATGCTTATTACTAGCACACTCTTTCTGCAACACACACGTCTCCTACACTGCCGCCTTTGCAGCGTCCACTCCGTTGCTATCGACAGCATGCTTCGTACGTAGCCAGTAAAATACATTTATCCAGCCTCCTTTCCACTGCCGTGTCCCAGTGTGCTCAGGGGAAGATGCACCGGTCCACCTACTCCCTGTCCTCCTCTCGTGCGTCCGCCTCGCTGGACCTGGTCCACTCTCATGCCATGGGTCCCCGTCCGACAGAGTCCGTTAGGGAGCACGGACACTGTGTCCTCACCCTCACACATGAGTACTCTCGCTATTGCTTGGTCTTCTGTCTTTGCCAGAAGAGTGATGTCGCCCCCACCATTTGGGACATGCTTGTCCGTGCTAAGCGCAAGTGTAGTCGTCCTCTCCTTCGCTTCCACTCTAATCGCGGTGGCGGGAAGACCACATTCTTCCTCGCTTCCCGTGGTATCCATCATGAGACGTCGGCGCCTTACACGCCAACCCAGAACGACGTCTCTGAGCGATGGAACCGCTCCATGGCCGACGTCGTCCACACCATGCGGGTTGAGTCCGGACTCTCTGATGGCTTCTACTTTGAGGCCATGACCTACATGACGTGGGTCTGACACCCGGTTCCCCACAGACCCCTTCCCTGTTAGTCCACGCCATGCCACCACTGGTGTGGCAAGCGAGCTAACCTCCGCCCGGCTCGTGTCTGCGCTGTGTCGTCGTCATGTGGTTGCCTGCCTCACAGGAGGACGGTAAGCTCGAGCCTCCAGCTGTCCCTGCACCTTCCTTGGCGTCTCGCCTCAGTCAAAGGCATGGCACTTCTAGGATCCCTCCAGGTGCTACATCATTGAGTCCTGGGATGCTCTCTCCTTTGAGGACTTGTTTTCCCATGACCTTGTTCGCTCTGGCGTGTCGACGTCCCTCCTATCATGTAGGAGAGTGGTGAGTCCATCCTCCGTCTAGCCATTTCCGGGCGTCACATTGTGTGCGCCCGCCGGTCCTCATAAGTATGCTGTCTCATCCGTGTCTGCCTGTCCCTCCGGGCTAGCTGCGTCATCCACGTCTGTTGGCCCTTCTAAGCCGGCCGCTCCGTCAGTGTCCGCCAGCCACCCCGGGTCGGCTGCCCCGATTGTGTTTGCCAGCCCCTTCGAGCCGGCTGCCCCGTCCATGTCCGCCCGCTCCTCCGGGTTGGCTGTCCCGTCCGTGTCTGGTCGCCCCTCTGAGTCGGCCGCCCCGCTCTTGTTTGCTAGCCTCTCTGAGCCGGCCGCTCCGTCCGTGTCCTCCAGCCCCTCAGGGTTGGCTGCCCCGCCCGTGTCCCCAAGTCCTTCCTAGCCGGCTGCCCCGTCCGTTTTTGCCAGCCCCTCCGTGCTGGCTGCTCCGTCCATGCCGGCATGCTACACACGTGGTCCGGGCGGGTGCCTCCAACCCAGGCCGACAGTGAGCAATCAGGTCGCCGCCTCATGCCCTATTGTGCCACGACCCCCTGTTGCCCCACGAGGCTCCTCGTCTCTGCGCAGACCCACTCCCAAAGTCGTGAGTGGGGATCTTTGCACCAAGGCGCTTGGCTTGGCCACATTGTCAGTCGCCATTAACTTGCATCCGGGGTCAGCCCTAGGCTACGCATTGCTCCATCAGGAGCACCAGCGTACCGACACGGCTACACTCACACGCATGCCACCTTGGGTGTGAGACACTCATGTCCTCACTGTCCGCTCCACTTAGCGACCAGACCACCCAACCAACTTACGTGAGGCTTGGATGTCTCCCAAGGTCCCACTCTGGGAGGCTGCATGCGCTGACAAGCTTCATGCCATTTGGCAACATCATGTCTACGAGCTTGTCGACCTTCACCCTAGCCGAGAGGCCATCGGCATAAAGTAGGTCCTCCAGCGAAAGTAGAAGCCAGACGGATCCCTGGACAAGTACAAGGCCCGTCTTACGGCCAAGGGATTTTCCCAGGTCCTTGGGGTTGATTGTGACCAGATCTTTGCCCCAGTCGGTCGGTTTTCCATTAGTCGGGCATTGTTCAGCGTGGTTGCCTAGCACGGGTTGATGGTGCATCACATGGATGTAATCAACGCCTTTCTCCATGTCTCGTTGGAAGGCGAGGAGCTCTACACGTTGTAGCCTCCAGGCTTCGACAATGGCTCTGGCAAGGTGTGGAAGCTGCAGAAGGCCCTCTATGGCCTGAAGCACTCACCGCACTGCCGACCCCGCAGCTTTAGTAAAGAGATCAGTCTTACAGTTCTTTGCGGTGACCTCCTTCGTAGCTCTGCCGACCCCGCAGTGTTCGTCAGCCTGCGAGGCCAGACCTTGGTCGTTTTCCTGGTCTATATCAATGACCTGCTCATCGCGTCACCGGATGCAAATTCCATCCAGCGGGTCAAGGACCTACTGCAGGTCGCCTCCCAAATGAAGGACCTCGGATCAACATGAGTTTTTCTAGGCATCGAGCTTGAGCATGATCGCTCCATGGGTCTCCTACACGTTCATTAGGCTGCCTATGTCAAGATCTTGTCCAGGCGTTTTGCAAAGGACCTGTCCCTCTTGCCAAGAGCATCCTCACCCATGTCACTCGATGGTCAGGCAAAACTAAAGAGCTCTGATCCAGTTGTGGGGGGGGAGCCAATAGACATGACCACGTATCTACGTGTCACCGGGTCACTAATGTACCTTGCGATGACGACGAGTCCAGACATTGCCTTCGCCATCAACCTCATCACCCACTTCTCTTATAAGTCACGTCACCTCTACTTTGAGGCTATAATCTGAGTATTGTGCTATGTTATCTTGACCCCACGGCGAGGCCTCATGTTCCGTCCACAGCCGCCTGTTTGCAGCGGGCTATATCCACAGTGATAGGGCCGGCAGTCCAGATGGTAAGAGTTGTAGTGGCTGGATCTTTTCTGTTGGCGGTACGGTTGTGTCCTAGCGTAGCGACAAGCAAGGCTGTATTGCACGTGGCACTACTGAGGCTGAGTATGTGGCCCTTGGTTTTGGCGCATGTGAGAGCGTGTGGCTGCGCTGCTTGTTGTCTGAGTTGCATCAATCAGTCTCGTCCATCGCGTTGCACTGTCACAATGAGAGTGCCATGGCCATTAGTGACAATGACGGCATGAATTCCACTCGTACAGAGCACATCAATGTCAAGTATCAATATGTGCATTCATTATTCCATGACGCCAGCATCAGCATTGTGTAGATTGAGACAACACGACGGTTGGCTGACGTCTTGACCAAGGCACTAAAGCGTAGCTTGAATTCTGCTATAGCAGGAGGTTGGGACAGCAGCGTTGATGCAGCGTGTGGGAACCCACGCTCGTTGCTTGACCTGCCCCCTCAGTTTGCTCCACCAGAGCCTAAGTCTAAGAGCTCTGGTGTTTGTTACTCAGAGTTAGCGCCAAACAACAACTGAAAACTGGAAATGTCTGATTCAGAACTAAGAATGAACAGCAATGGGAGACCCCTCCAAGTTCTAGCCTCCCCCCAGCTCTGTGGAGCTTGTGACTCAGCAAACCAGCCAATCAGAAAATGGACCTATTTTCTGGAAGGCAGGGTTTTCTTGGTGAGCCCTGCCAGACGGCCGACAGCCCAAAACCCGGGCGTCGTCTGTTTTGCTTGAAAACTGGACCATACCATAATACGCACACTGCAAATACAGTGGTGTGGTTACAACTAGCTAGAAAACTAGCATTGAGAAGTTACGGCTACCTAAACCCAGGCAACGTCTGCGCTAACTCCCGGTACAAAAAGTGCCCTAAAATCATGAATCTTGGACCCTAGGCATAACATGGCGCTGCAAACGCAACAGTGCAGTCAGACATGGCACTGGATGCGTGTGGACAGAATATGCAAGGACAGTGACTGTTGGCGGCACGACTGCCGAGGAGGTCTGCCGATGGAGCTGAGCACGTTGGAGGGAGAAGGCTCCAACAAACTGCGTGTAGGCCTCAGTTTGCTTCCGCTCCACGAGATGACACTCCAACATTGTCACATCTCGTCGTCAGACCTCTACATGCCGATGTACACAAGCCAGGAGGACACAACAGAATACAAATGAGAGATGTGTGAAAAACCAACACTCCCCCATGACTCACGGGCGCAGTGCACATAGGCGGGCAGAGAGCACAGAGACCAAGCGGATAGAGAGAGAGAGAGAGAGAGAGAGAGAGAGAGAGAGAGAGAGAGAGAGGGAACCTCACGGACGCACACCGACCTCACTCACAGCCTTCTTGAACGAATCAAACTTCAGTGCCCTGGTCAAGAAGTCAGCCAACCGCCGTGTTGTCTCAACCCACGCAATGTTGATGTTGCCGTCATGCAACGACGAACGNCACAGAGACCAAGCGGATAGAGAGAGAGAGAGAGAGAGAGAGAGAGAGAGGGAACCTCACGGACGCACACCGACCTCACTCACAGCCTTCTTGAACGAATCAAACTTCAGTGCCCTGGTCAAGAAGTCAGCCAACCGCCGTGTTGTCTCAACCCACGCAATGTTGATGTTGCCGTCATGCAACGACGAACGCACATAGTGATACTCAAAACTGATGTACTTTGTGTGCATGTGATGCACGCCGTCATTGTCAGTAATGGCCTTGGCACTTTCATTGTCCCAGTGCAACGTGATGGACAGGACTAGCTGATGCAACTCGGACAACAGGTGGCGCAACCACATGCTCTCACAAGTGCCAGAACCAAGGGCCACATACTCAGCCTCAGCATTGCTGCACGCAATGCAGCCTTGCTTGTTGCTGCGCCAGGACATACCCGTGCCGCAAACAAGAAAGATCCAACCACTACGACTCTTACCGTCTGGACGGCCAGCCTAGTGACATCGGTGTATCCCGTCGCCACAACGAACGACCGTCGACGGAAAATGAGGCCTTGTTGTAGGGTAGAGATGACATAGCATAATACTCGGATCAGAGCCTAAAAGTGGACGTGACGCGGCTCTTGACAGAATCATGCAAGGAGGTTGACGGCGAACGCAATGTCTTGAAGTGTTGTCGTCACCAGGAACATCAGTAACCTGATGACACATTAACACGTGGTCACATCTAATGGCTCCCCCACCATGGCTGGATCATAGCTCTTGAGCATCTTCTGACCATCGGGCAACATGGGTAAGAATGCTCTCTGCACAAGGGGCAGGTCCTCACCGAAGCGCCCGGACAAGGTCTGGACGTAGGCGGCCTGATGGACATGCAGCATGCCCATAGAGCGATCATGGTCAAGCTCCATGCCCAGAAAGACTCGTGCTGATCCGAGGTCCTTTATCTGGTAGGCAGCATGTAGCACGTCCTTGACCCGTTGGATCCCAACTACATTCGGGAATGCGATGAGCAGGTCGTTGACATAGACCAAGATAGCGACGAGGGTATCACCTCGCGGTTTGATGAATAACGCGGGATCAGCAAAGCGGCGAAGGAGGCCGCTACAGAGAATCGTACAAATGATGTCTTGGTTCAAGTATCTCGGTGAGTGCTTTAGGCCATAAAGAGCCTTTCGCAGCTTGACGACCTTGCCGGAGCCATCGTCGAAGCCTGGAGGCTGCACGATATGGAGCTATTTGCAGTGAGCGATGGAGAAAGGCGTTGCTCACATCCATCTGATGCAGTTCCCACCCATGTTGGGCAACCAGGCTGAACAACGCTCGACTAGTGGAGAACCGACCAAGCACGACAAAGATCTGTTCATAGTCAATCCCAAAGACCAGAGCAAACCCCTTGGTCGTAAGTCGGGCCTTGTACTTGTTGAGGGACCCATCAGGCTTCAACTTCCGCCGAAAAACCCACTTGGCGCCAAGCGCCTAACAGCCCAAGGAGAGGTCAACGAGCTCATAGAACTAATGTTCCCAAATGGCGGCAAGCCCATCGGTACATGCAGCATCCCAGTGAGCGGCATCGGGAGACGCCCGAGCCTCACGTAGGGTGGTTGGGTCCTCCGGTCGCTCCGTGGGATGGATAGTAAGGGCGTGTACGTCTTGTGCCCCTGGTGGCATACACGTGAGCGTGGCCACGACGACATACAGGTGCTCTTGATGGAGCTAGGCATAGCCCAAAGAAAACCTTGGATGTAGGTCAATGATGACAGACTGTGAGGCCAAGCCAAGTGCCTTGGTGCCGGGGTCCCTACTCATGACTATGGTAGTGGGTCAAACAAGAGGCAGGGAGCCTCGTGGAGTGACAACGGGTCGTGGCGCGAGAGGGCGTGAGGAGGCATCCTGAGTGCTCCCTGTCGGCCTAGGTCAAAGGCTCCCGCCCGGACCTTGTGTGTAGCGCGCCAACATGGATGGGATTGCTGGCCCTTAGGGAGCTCGAAGACGTAGATGGGGAAGCCGGCCCTGAGGAGCTGGCTGACACGGACGAAATAGCCGACCTGGAGGGGCTGGCGGACACGGACAGGGAAGCCGGGCCGGAGGGGCTGGCGGACATGGAAAGGGGGGCCAGTCCGGAGGGGCTGGCGGACACGAATGGGGCTACCGGCGCAGAAGGACCCACGGGCGCATAGGATGGGACGCCCGGATGTGACTAGAAGGAGGACGTACCCACCACTCCCCCACGCGACGAAAGGAACATTGGCGCGCCAGAGCAAACGAAGTCGCGCGGAAACAAGTCTCCAAAGAAGAGGGCATCCAGGAACTCGACAATGTAGTGCCGGGCGGCATCCATGAAGCGCACCACCCTGAACTGACACGAGAAGCCAAGGAAGGTGCAGGGACGGAAGCGAGGCTCGAGCTTGCCATCCTGGTGTGGGACGGGCAGCCACACAATGGCTACGCAGCCCCAGACACGGGCCGAATGGAGGTCGGCTCGCACTCCACACCACTGTTAGTATGGTGTGGACTGACGGGGAATGGGTCCGTGGGGAATCCGGTTCTAGACCCATGCCATGTAGGTCATGGCCTCGAAGTAGAAGCCATTAAAGAGACCGGACTTCAGCACCACGGTGTGGACGGCGTCAGCCATTGTGCGATTCCACCACTCAGAGACACCGTTCCAGGCTGGCGTGTAAGGCGCTAACGTCTCATGATGGACTCCACCGGAGGCAAGGAAGAGTGTAGTCTCCTCCAGGAACTCACCACGTGATCAGAATGAAAGCGGCAGATGGGACAACCACACTCGCGCTCAGCAAGAACAAGACAGTCTGGAATGGTGGGATCTACGTCACTCTTCTGTTGAAGGCAGAATACCCAGCGACAGCGAGAGTAGTCATCCATTAGGGTCAGGACGTAACAACCATACTCTCCGACGGACTCTGTCGGGAGGAGACCCATGACATCAGAGTGAACCAAGTTGAGCGAGGCAGCCGCACAAGAGGCAGACAAGGATTAGGTGGAACGGTGCATCTTCCCCTGAGCACAATCAATGCACTTGGTGGGACACGACAGAGGAAAGGAGGCTGGATCAAGGCCTATGGCTGGCTGCGTGCAAAGCATGTTATTGAAAGTGGTAGAGTGGACGTGACAAAGGCGACGATGCAGGAGACGTGTGTGTGCTGCGAAGAGAGTGTGCAAGTGACAAATACGTGACCAATGTCGGCCGATGAAGAGGGGACAGAGGTAGAAGCAGACAGGTTGGATACGTGCCACAAGTTGCCACAGGCGGTGGCATGCAAGAGGACAAAACCTGACGGATGCACCGACACAGAGCCAACACCACGCAAGTGTAGAACGTCCATGCTCATGAGATCAAGGGCTATGACAGACAGGAGGCTGAGCTGAAGGCCATGGACAAAAAGGAGATGTCCTTTCCATCAGTCACAAAGACATCACCAGCTGGATCACGGGAATGAACAACGCCGACATCACGAACGGGTAACACCTGACCAGAACTCGTCAAAAACCCAGAGACATCGGTGATGAGACCGAGGACAGTGAAGACCTTGAGCGAGGCCGCCATGTGATGCGTGGCCCCGGAGTCGATGATCTTGGTCTCTAACAGATCCTCGCAAACACTCACATGGCAGTCGGTGAGTGACGCATCCGCGGTGGACAGAGGGGCGAACCGGGGCTGCCAGTCATCCAGCCAAGCGACATCATCATGAAGAGGAGCAGGTGGGAAGGACATGGCAGAGGATGGAGTGGACGAAGATACAGGGCACGACCACGGCACAGACTCTGTCATGCAGGGTAGGGCATTAGAACCAGCGACGACGCAACTCACACTTCCCTGGGGAGGAGGGCAAGGAAGGCCGAGCTGGAGTGCAATGAATTGCTCCAACTTATGCTTGCAGGTGGAGGGTCCGATAGAGTAGACCGACTGCGATATGACGGCAACAGAGTCCAGGAAGGAGGAGGAAGGCACCGGTGACGGAGAGCGGGCAAGGACGGCTGCAGAAGATACTATACTTGAGCCATTGCGAGCGGCACGGATGCAAGAGGAGCAATGTCAGTCACTCATCCATCGCACTACAGTGGTGGCAAGGCGACGCTCACACTGGCATCGCATGGTGGTGATGATGCAAGCCTCGTCAGTCGGGAGCAGACATGTGTATCACTCGTGTCATGGCTGGCCACAGTTCTTGGAGACAAGGCGGCAAATACCGGATCCACTAGATTTTTGCTGTGGGCTCTTTCCCTTCTTGCCCCTACGCTTCTTCTTGCCGGATGAGGAGGTGCCGGAGGACGCTACTGCTGCTGTGGCAACAACAGCCACTAAGACGACGCTAGGAGAGGCGAGGGACTCCGTGCGATGGATGTATGACTCCTGACGAGCATCCTCGATGTGGAGGAAGAGCTTGTATGCCCAGGTCATGAGGGTACCTTGGGGAGCCATCGCTGCCAGGACCTCCTGCAAGTAGTGGACAAAGGCATCGTAGAAGGCGTCGGTGGGGCCGCGCTTGATGACCACAAGCATGGAAAGAGGGGGTGGTGCAGCTTCTCCGAGGCGGCGTAGGATTTCCTCTACACGCTCCCAATAGGAGGTCACCGCCTCGGTCTCCTCCATGCCGAAGGAGTTAAACTCCCTGATCAGACGGCTGGTCTCTGCGTCAATGGACAGATGATGAGGGTGCGTGAGTACGTTTCATGCTACTACGGGGTCAGGGAGTGCGCCAGTGGTGAGGTTGACGAAGAACGGCTCGAGGACAAAACGTGCATGTGGAGGGACAGCAGGGACAAGGTCACGCACGGCGCGACCGGCGTCATATACCTGGTCAGACTGGGTGGAGTCAAAGGGCAGATCAAACTAGCGCCACAACGCCTCACCCTGTGCCCAGATCCGGAAGCTGATCTTCCAACTCTCGAACCACTTGCCAGCGTGAAGTGGCGGCGGTGGGGTTCCGAAGCCCTTCGGCCTGCAGCCGGCACCCAGAGTGGGGCCTAGGACTGACGTCACCGTCTGCTGTTGGCGCTACGTGTGTTGCTGCGCAAGGTACTACGTGGCATAGGGTATCGTATGGCTCGCATACCCTGGTGGAAGAAAAGGTTCTTGCTGACGCTGATGCTGCTGCGGCGGCGGCTAACGATGCTGCTGCTACGGCTGCTGTTGCGACAGCAATGTCATTTGCTGCAGTGCCGCTAGCTGTTGTGTCAGCATTTTAAGCTACTAGCGCAAAGAGGCGAGCGGACCTGTCAATTCAGCATGACCGACAACAAAGCTTGCGGGGTGTTGCTGCTGCTGCTGCTTCTGTGGCTGCTTATGCTGGTGTTCCTATTGTTGTCGTGGCTAACTGGTGCTGCTGTGACTACTGCTACTGCTGCTGGTGCTGCTGGTGCTACTGTTGCTGCTGTTGTGGCTGCTGCTACTAAATATGTTTCTGCTGCTGCTGCTACTGCTGCTGTTGTTCCTGTTGCTGTGGCTACGACGACAGCTGCTGCTGTTGCAACTACTGCAATTGTTGTAGGGAGGGGGGCCTCCAATAGAGGAAGACCCCTCTCCATTCTCTGCCATGGTGTCCTTTGTTTCCCCTCCTTTTTCTTGTGCTGCTGATGTGATTAGTGACGTCAGTAGTGATGTCAGCCTAGGATGGGTGACATCGGCAGTTGTTGCTGCGTTATCTGCAAGGTTGTGTTAACATGGTGTGCCCCTTGCCATGAGTGCCGTTGAGCGTACTCCCTGGCTCGACCACTGAGGAGTGGTCGAACACCCTTATCTGACTTTAGATTTGGATTCCTTGGATTTTTCCATGCAGGATCGAGCTTTGAATCGCTCAATTTGAGTGAGAATTCAGAAAGATAGGCTAGCCCAAAAATCGGGTGTTGGGCGTGTGGAATCTGGTACCCGCCAATAGGTGGCGGGATAATCCACCGCCAGTGATCCGAGTTCGTCTCCAATGGACTCCAAAGGCACATGGGCCATGAAGGAATGGATTTTGATGGTCTCCTGGACCAGGGCAAGCCCTTCCCCACGTTGGAATGACAGGAAGGGCACTTCGACAGGCCACCGTCGAAGCGCCTCCCGTCACTCACGTTCGTGGGCATGGTGGGCTGCTCGGCTTCACCAAGGGTTACGACGATGGCCGCAGCAGGGGCTCTACTGCTCCGATTTGGGTGTTCTTGGATGCGTTGGAAATCTTATATCACAGGCTATAAGGATCCGATATAATCTCACTATGCTAAGTAACAAAAACGTGTTTTCATTCAGTTCTACTGAACGCGACGTGTTCTGTCCACTCACATCCTTGATCCTTGTGCTCCACACTCTTCACCATTGGTGTCCTTTGGCTGCCCAAACACTGGTAGCGTTCATCAGTGAGAGCTAGGCATCCTTGAGGGTGCCTCCACACCCACTAGATTCAACAGGTTGCTGCTGTAGATTTTTCTTGTTGCTGACGTCAACAGTGACGTCAGTAGTGACGTCAGCTGAGTATGGCTGATGTCAGCAACAGCTATTGCGCTCTTGCTATAGCCGCTGCTGCATCAGCTGTAGAGCTGCTGATGTTGCTCTTGTTACTCCTGCAGCTTATGCTGCTGCTGCTACTGTAGCAATTATTCTTGTTGTTGCTGCTGCTACTACTGCAACTGCAGCTGCTGCTGGTGCTGGTGCTACTGCTGCTGATGCTGCAGGTGTTACTGTTGTAGATGTTGCTCTTGCTGCCGCTGCTATTTTTGCAGGTGCTATCTCTAGTGCTGCTAAGCAACTGCGTGCTTCTGGTGCTACTGTAGCTGCTGCAACTGCTGCAGCGGCTGTGGTGGCTGATGATGTTGTAGCAGAGCCAGCTGATCAACGAGCCCGCTGCTCGATGCAAACTGCGAGCAACGAGCTCGCTGCTCGCCGCTCGCTGCGAGCTACGAGCAGCGAGCTTGCTGCTCGCTACAAGCAGCTCCTACTCCTGCTGCAGCTGGTGTTGTTGGCTATTGCTGGCTGCCGCTGGCTGCTGCTCACTACTACTATTGCTGCCGGCTGTTCTTGTTCGCTGCTACGGCACGCTGCTACTACTACTACCGGCTGCTGGATTTGCACCTTGTTGTTACACATTGCCACTGCTGCTGCTGCCGGCTACTATTGCTGCCCGCTGGTGCTGCTACTGCTGCCAGCTGCTTCTGCTGCTCGCTGCCCCCTGCTACTATGGCATGCTGCTGCTACTTGTGCTCCTTGCTACTGGTGGTATTGCTTGTTGCTCGCTCTGTGTGCTTGATGTGTGTTGCTGCTGCTGCCGCGTTGGAAACAGCACAATCACTTTCCTGGTGTCGTTAACACATGCATCGACGCCGCTCCAGCATTGGTCCTACGTGCCACTAGCGCGTCCACCAACGCTACCACCGTCGTGGGGTGAGTGCTGTCGAAAAAAAAAAGTCTGCAGCATTTCCCCCGCGTTGGGAGCGTTTTGACGACGCCACCCGTCGAGTCAACCCTGCCAAAAAGATCCGGCAACATTTCCCCTGCACCGGCGCGTTCTGGGGACCGTCGGTGTTGATTGGACCTATTCGCCGGTGTTATGCTTCTTCTACTGCTCTCTAGCTATGATACCAAGCTTGAATTCTCAACGGGTTGGGGCAGTAGAGTTGTCGATGCAACGTGCGGGAACCCACGCTCGTTCCTTAATGTGCCCCCTCAGTCTGCTACACTAGAGCCTAAGTCTGAGAGCTCTGGTGTTTATTACTCCAAACCGCGTGTGCCGGAGTTAGCGCCAGACAACAGCTAAAAACAGGAAATAACTGGTTAAGAACTGAGAATAAACAATAATGGGAGACCCCTCCAAGTTCTAGCCCCCCCCCCCCCCAATAGCTATGTGGAGCTTGTGACTCAGCTAACTGGCCAATCAGAAAATGAACCTATTTTCTGGCAAGGAGGGCTTTCTCGGTGAGCCTTGCCAGACGGCCGACAGCGTTGAACCCGGGTGTCGTCCGTTTTGCCTGAAAATTGGACCATACGTGTTGGTTTTTTTGCGCATCTCTCATTGTGCTCTGTTGTGTCCTCCCGGCTTGTGTACATCGGCGTGCAGATGACTGACGGCGAGACTCGACGCTGATGGAGTGTCGTCCGGTGGAGCCGACGCACGCTGAGGTCTTCTCGCAGTTCGCTGGAGCCTCCTCTCGCAGGCGACGCGCTCAGCTCCATCGGCAGGCCTCCTCGACGGTCGTGCTGCCGGCGGTCATTGACACCGCATTTGCTGCTTGCATGCGTCCAGCGCATCCCATTGCGTCTGCATCGTCATGCACTGCCTAGGGTCCCAGTTGCATGTTGCATGGCCCTGTTTGGCAGCATAAACCGTTGAGGGCATTATCTGGGTTTAGGCTGCCATAACTCCTCGCCACTATTTTTCTAGCAGATTCTGACCGCACGGCTGCGTTCGCAGCGGCGGTATTATGGTATGGTCCAGTTTTCAGGCAAAACGGACGACGCCCGGGTTTTGGGCTGTCGGCTGTCTGGCAGGCCTCACCGAGAAAACCTGCCAGCCTGAACTGAGCTATTTTCTGATTGGCTGTTGAACTGAGTAACAAGCTCTACAGAGCTGGGGGGGGCCTAGAACTTGGAGGGGTCTCCCATTGTTGTTCATTCTTCATTCCTAATCAGTCATTGTCAGTTTTCAGCTGCTTTCTGGCGCTAACTCTGGCGCGCGCGTTTCTGAGTAACAAAACCCAGAGC
>SZWC01008353.1:4353-26665 GCA_023375785.1 Penium margaritaceum
AAAAGGTTTGCCACGCGACTTTACCTCGTCTCTAGAAACGAAAACTGATTGTAAATGGACTGCCAAACTGTCACTTGCATTCGTTCAAACTAAATCTTGTTCGCCCATGCGTGCTCTTTAACATTGTATACGGCTTGGGCGAACTCTTCCTACTTTACCTCAAGCTATGCTGGATTTATTCCAGCTTGTGTGGATGTAAAAGCTAAGAAAGACAACTGGATATTGAACGAATGCGCTTGACGATACAATACATCATACAACAATTCACCAACATATCGAAGAAGAACCTCAAAAAGAATTTCCTTTTTTTTATATGAGCGTGGTTTTGTCTGATGATAAACATATGGACAAGATTGAGAAAGATGCCTATTTCAACCCACCTCTAAACGCAAACTGCCTATCATCGAATGTAGTTCCGTGATGATGCCACAACATTTCTTGGTTGCTCAAGGGGGGAGGGGGGAGGGGCTGTTGTGGGAGCGCCCTCCCATCTGATGCTCGTGTGAGGGGGGAAAACGATCATGTTGAGAGCCTTCAAATTCATCGCTACATGGGGCAACACGAGCGAAACCCACGTATGGAAGAAAAGAAAGAACTTCTTTGTCGGTTTTCGACACATCTTGCCACCGGTAAGACGTGTTAAAGAACTATCATTGCAAACAACGACAAATCAGGAACGTGGTACACACAACGCGGACCAACGAGAATGGTCGTATATTCTCCAAGATCCGTTCGTCGTATGGTTCGCGCGGTTCATGTGTACATGGGTAGATTTCGTCGATCCATGTGGATTAGCGCTAATACGGCGTAAAAATGTCGAAGAGCCTACACTATGGATAGCAAGGTTGCCATCGAATAGTATTATGGCCGTCAGATCGGTACGTGCGATCATGGACACTGACCGTAGCGGTCCTCATAGGTATACGTCTCGGTACGAGGCATAAACTAGTCATGAGAATCCGAATCGTCATTATTCATGGTCTATTCTGCGAAACATGCAGTTACATTCGTTGTGATTTGGACATGTCACTTCGCGTCTATGAGGGGTGTAAACAGCGCAGCTCTGGTAATTGTGCCCTAAATCTATTTGAATGAGATTAATTTTTCACCGTATCGTGAACATGCAAGTTTCACACATCTATGATGAACTTCACAAAAAAAACATTTGACAAATGTGGGTGAATTTTGGATGTTTCATTATGTTATGAAAAATAAGGTGACACAATCATAGGCAGAATTCAATGGATTTACCTTCTTCTACGATGGTGGTTGAATTTGTTTTCTTTTAACTGCATTTGGACCCCTTTTGAAGCCGGGTTCAAAAGTCTCAAAAGTTTACGATGACAACCAGTTCCGTTAAACAGGATAGGGCAAGGCCAAGGTTGGATCCAGCCCAACACACAGTCCTTACCCTTTTGCTTTGGCGTCTAACTGGTTATTCCGTGCTATCCGGGGTCTGTCTAGACATCTAGGTCGATTTCCGTGATTCTTTTCTTCTGGGCTGACCATGGCATGGCGTACGTGAGGGGGCATATATTCCCACAAATTCTTGCACCCAGATTGGTGGATATGCCAAGAAAATACCCGATCCACCAAATCATGATTTGCTTGCGCCAGAAACACACAGAAGTAAGATAGAATATGTTACTATGTAACCCAAATAACAAACTGGTCATTGCTCCCTTACGATTCTCGCGTGGGAGCGATGACCCTACGTGGTTCTGTTTTCTTTCTCGCAAGTCGATGCATGCCGCGAGCGAGGATGTTTTTCAACTGGGCTTTTGAGATTTCTTTTGGCCGCTATCCGGCGGGTGAGACTCACACTTGACGTGTGAGTCTCAGAAGCGTTCTTATGGGTATCTGAGATATTTGGCTCTTTACGATGTCCCCTCATTTTTCCTGAGAAAGGCGCGAAAATCGGCTCCATGACATCCAGCGGGATGGGAAAATCTAGGGAACGTCTGAAGCGTCAGATCGGCACACGTGTCGATCGTCGAAGGTTGACTGTTTTCTTTGTCGGCGACTTGTAGGTCTCCTTTGTTCTGTCAGCACGTTGGCACCCCCCTGGTTCGTTTCCGATTAGCTTGCAGTCCTTCCAATCATCGGGCAGTGTCGTTTTGGGAAAGGCCTTTGTCATGTTGCGCTGATTGAGGGTAAAACAAAAATCGATGATCCCTTTTCGCGAGAAGAACCATCTTCGAATAATAGCACGTTACCACGAATGCATGTGTAACAAGCCGAAAAGGTGCTTCGCGCCTCGGCCACCAAGCGTCAACGCTTTGACGACGGCGTGAAGAACTATGCGATGCAAACCATTTTAAACAGAAACTTTGGATGCTGACATGGCCAACCTTCATCAAATGCATGCCGAGTTCTCCACAACGCAACGCCCGTATCGTGTTTTGTACCATTGAAATTTAGAAAACTGCAGCTTGGTCTGGAAACATCCCAGAAGTGCAACCGAACAAGGCTCTACTTGGACTTTTCGGACATCTGAGGCTCTGTTTCCTGCCGATCGGACGATATTTCAGCACGGCCATGGAATTGCGATGTAGGATCTACGGTCCAAATGGATCGAAACGCAACGACGATACAAAACCGTCTCGAACAACAACCTGGACAACAACCTGGATCCTCCCTCCTGTGCTATGCAGTTCTTTTGTTTGGCTAAAGGGTCCGAAAACATTAATCTTACACAATAAAAATTCGTCTTGACGAATGCATGCCGTCGATCTCGCTACTACTGAGGATAGTAAACAAGGTTTTTTTTCACTGTAGTCCGGATAAATGAACCATAACTCCTGCGGATTTCCGTTCTCGAAGAAGGCAGTCTATGTTCCCGGGGTATCCAGATATTTGATCAACTCCTCCTCCGGTTGTACTGTTGGGGCGCTTAAAGACACGTCCTATTCGACTTGGATTTTCCATGCGATGCGCTGAATATCTGCGCTCTATTACGAGTTTCATGAAGACAAGGAAAAACATGCAAAATCATTCAAATGGGACCAAATGCGCCGAATCCCTAAAGATACTCAAATGAAATTTGGTACAGTTTACAATCAGAATGCATCACGTGATGAAAACAATTCCACGAAAAAACAACAAATCCTGCAATCATTGCTCAGTGAAGATTCAGCACACTTTCATTATTTTACAAAATCATTTCAAACACTAAGTAAAGATGAAAATCATCAGCTATTAGTTAAACATACACTAAGAGGATACTCATCCCATGCAACGTCAGTTGAAGGCCCCGGAGCAATATGAAGCACACCTCGGAGAAGCAAAGAGAATATGACAACCTCAAGTAAGAGCATAATCTCATGGTGATGTTTGATTCACAACATGAGGTCTGCCTTCACCAATCACTAAGATGGAATATGAAAAGATAATCATTACAATGAGTCCTTTTGCAACCTTATCATCTATATTTTAAATACTAAAACTAATCATTCCAAATGTTAAGTACTTCCTTTCACCTAGTTTTGGTGTTTGTGATGATTTCGTTGTACCTAAGTAATGGTACCTTTGAACATTAGAAAACCATTTGTCAAGCACCACATATGAAATGGTGCCATAGGTAAGGAACACTATTCTTGCATACGTAAAAAAAAATTAGTATCCTTTTCCTACTTATTTAGCTCACAAGCATTTTTGTACCCCTCTTCCCATTTCTTTTGGGTATTACATATTATCTCTCCTCTCTTGTCCATGGTGACAGAGCTATTTTCCACAAGTTCATTTCACATAAGTAGAATTTCTAAAGGTGTGAAAAACCTCATTATTCATGGGAGATAAAGAATTAATGAATTATTTTATGTTGAGTTTTTCTTTTGAAAAAGATAACCAACTTGTCAAAGCACTTTTCTAAGGTGTCTTTTGTTTTACTTCAAATGAATCCGTGTCATATGGTCACGTCAACTAGTAGAAAACTTAAATAGTTTTGCACATAAATGAAAAAAAATCATCTTGAAAGCTAATTGAGTTTGTCAAGGTCATTTCCACTTGAAACTTGCTTACATCAATTATCATTGCCGTAACACCTTCACCAAGTAGTCCAAAGCCTAGCAAAAAAAACCGTACATTATTAAAAAAAACTCATCTTTGTTCTTTTATTCAACGTCCACGTGAATATTCAAACAAAAAAAAATTCTAGTTGAATTTGGCCATTGCACAATTATCAAGTATGAAGGCTCACATTTTGAGGAGCCAAATCCAAATATATGTATTCGCTACAGTCTAATCCAACTTTAACAAAGAAAAAAGCCCTTGATTTGACTTAAGGAAAAAGGAGTGTTGTGATGGAGAAACCATCGCATCACTCCTCTTCCACTCTTGGATCGTTGCTAAGGAAATGTTTCTAGCGTCCCAATTTCATGTGGAACAAATAAGACTAGATTACGTGTTCACAAAACTTCTACATGATGACTAAGTCCATTTCTAGCATGGTTTGTCTAGGCACAAATGGTTAAGGTGACTATATGCTCATATTGTTATGAACAAAAATTATAAGGGCCTACGTTTTGGTTGAAGGAAAGGTCGTAAAACAACCCATAGGTTTTGGAGTAACATGCATGATAATGTACTTTTACTTTCCAAAGAAAATGGGAGTGAAAACAAAAAAAAAGAAAAAAAAGGAATACTGTTTGGTCCTCTCCATACTTTTCACGATGAGTGAACATTATTGACTAGAACTGGTCATTTTAGATGATGGATGATTCACATATCATTATCGAGATGTGAGATGAAGCATGGATCAAGCGTTGACGTCCATGTTTTTCCAAAAAAAAGTCAAGTGTGCTATTGGGTGTGATAGGTGCAATTGTTTTCTGCTCTGATATGCCATAATTGGTTCTGCATGCCGAAAGCAATCCGTGGAGTGAGATTTTTTGGACGCATCTAAGAGCAAAGGTGTGGAAATTTTTAACTCTTAAGCTAGTCCAATTCTTGAATACAAGCTTAGAGGGCCTGAATTACAAAATTGTGTTTAGCATGCATTACGTACTACACATATCTTTAATGGGGTGGGGACAAGCAACGATGGAATGCAATTATGCACTACAGTTAGGTTAGCTAAGACTTGAATAGGTTTCTAGATTGAGGTGTTGTTTGAGCTCAAGGTGGGGACCATGTGTATGAATGATATGTGGCCACGTCTGAGCATGCATCCCTACTCCACACCTGGAGAGGCTACATGACAAGCTAGAATGGAATGATTATTGTTACAAAGACCTACTTTTCTTGCTGATTTTATGGTAGGCCTAGTATGTGAGTACTAGAGACACATTGATCTATTNATCTTTAATGGGGTGGGGACAAATAACGATGGAATGCAATAATGCACTACAGTTAGGTTAGCTAAGACTTGAATAGGTTTCTAGATTGAGGTGTTGTTTGAGCTCAAGGTGGGGACCATGTGTATGAATGATATGTGGCCACGTCTGAGCATGCATCCCTACTCCACACCTGGAGAGGCTACATGAAAAGCTAGAATGGAATGATTATTGTTACAAAGACCTACTTTTCTTGCTGATTTTATGGTAGGCCTAGTATGTGAGTACTAGAGACACATTCATCTATTGCTCTCTTAGACCAGTGACAAGCTTGAGGATTCAAGAACTATGGTTACGATGACATTTCACCATGCCCCTAAGAAATCTTGAAGAAAAAGGTAGTCCAATTGTCAAGGCTACAAGTGTTAAAAGTTGTGACCTTGTCAAATCTTGATATCTCACTAATTTTGATCGCTCAATTCAAAATCTCGTAGCACTTTGTCTCTAAATGTGCATATGGCCAAGGTTTTGTTTGAGTTAGCCCTCGGGAGCCCTTTAGGCCTGGGAAATTTCTCTTATCGTAGAATGGAAGAAGCAATGGTTTCTTGGGGAAAGATGTCTATGGAAGATCGTGCAAGGAGAACATTCCTCGTCCCGACGGTCTTGAAGTCACAGTAAGGTGTTGCCCCTTGTATGGGCAAGGCGTATTAATGTAGCTCATGTGTATCCTTTTTAGATTGTAATTTTCATGTACCATACATATCCTATGGAATCAATCAAAGGTTCTTGTGTTTGGACATTTGGTTTTTGATGTTCATTTACAGATTTGTGTACAAGCTTGCTGCATAAGAAAATATCCACAAGAACTAAGGATCCTTTTCCTTGCTACACATTTGCAAACACCAACCCGACCTTGGAACAAATGCTTTTCACACAACATCTTAGAATAGGATGCGCAAAAGTATATTTTATTGATCACTTTGCAATGTGCGGAACGTAGGTGAAACGTATGTTTCTTCCCCATAGACACCGTTTGTTTTCAATGAAAACGTTTTTTATATGCATTTCATCAATGAAATGCCTTTTATACAAAACATTTGTTTAAGATGGAATTTCCATTTGTTTATTGGATATGAATCAGGCACTTTAAGTTTAATTTTGATAACTTTCTCCTAGTTTATAGTGTTAAACAATCTAGTACAAAGATTTAGGTCACATGTGCTTCGTAAGACTTCTAGTTGAAGTTAAACCCAATTTTTTACATGTATACAGAAGGCATTAATTTGCGATGGTAATACAACAATACAATTCTTATAGCTTTAATGAAGAAATAATATTCCCTTGATTTATCATGCCTTAAAAAGAGTTGCCATGGTATGTAAAGTAATGAGGGATGATTTTGTCACATCGCTCTTTGTCTATGTAAGTAAAGGTCCAAAACATGTCGGAAACTGAGACAAAAACAAAAAAGAATTAAACATAAGATTGTTTGTAGAATTCTTTGTGTGGCTAAGGTCAATTCCCTTGAAAACAAAAAATGCATTAAACATTTGCATATTCAGAGATTGGAGATATATTCTAATGGCCGTTTTCATTCAAAGAGATACCACGCATCACGAAAACATTTGAGGGTGAAGCCCCTTATCATCAATGATTAAATATGTGCAACAGAATTTTGATTTAAGCGACCACAAAAAATGTTTTCTTTTATTTAATTTCTTGCATTTTTACATTATTAGTCAAATTATACACAATCATCAATAAATTGGTAAAAAATGTTATTTGTGGTTGTGTTATCTTAAAGGAAAAAGGGATTCGTGCTTCCCGCTCCATGTCTTTATGCCATCTTCTAAAGTGGTCAAAGGGTTTGTGCCTTAAGTTCATGTGCGACTTCATAGATGTTTGATAGATTTGCTATAGAAGAAAAACAAGTTCTTTGTAGAAGCCTAACTATGCATCAAAAATCAATTTTCATTTCAATGTATAACAAAGTGGACAATCTAGAAACAAAGTTGAGGAAAATGAAAGGATTCTAAGAACCAGTGAACATTATATCCATGTTGTGAATAACACATTTCATGTTCGAAAAACATGTTCTAAAAGTTTATTAAAACTGGTGCTAAATATAGTCCTCATTAAGGTTTGTATGAAGGAACTAAAGGAGAGTCCCCTTAGATTACATGGTTGAATGATAATGTGATGTGAACCATGACTAGGAATTTTGAAAAATCTCACGTCTTTAGTTATTGAACAAAAATATGAACCTTGCCTTTTACACATAGAATCGATTTCAAACTTGCATCACTCGTCTTCATTTATGTATTAGACCATGCTCCGTTTGAAATTTGAAGAATAATGTTGTTTGAGAATGAAGAACTAGGCATACCATTCTTAAATGATTGTAGCTAATATGAATAGGTTCATATCTTCTTTTGTGAAAACTGAGGTATCTGTTTCTCAAAATGAACTTTCTTTTTGTTTCCAACACACATATTTCCAAATCATAAGTGTTGGAATTCCTCACGTCCACAACAAAGGCTGAGTAGGCCTTGCTGACGTGAATGGACCTTAATGTGCTTAGGTAGACATGTACATGTTGCAAAAAAAAGGAAAATGCATAAGCTTGCTTTTTTGTTGAGATTTTGATTGTATTATGAAAACACAAAAGTACATGCATAGTAGCACTTTTCACTAGACTCAGAGAAGCATATGTACAATATAAGGCTCTGATTATGTTCCTGGCCCCAGCTGGGCGCAACGTCTGGCTAGGCAACGAGCCGTAGACAAGAGTCTTTGCGTGTCTTGCAGGTAGACAGGCCTTCAGGAAGTCTGGGCCCCTCTTAGTCAAGTTGGCACTGTTGCCAGGCTCACTGGGTTGACAGAGGAGAACTCTAGCCGGATAAGGAACTTGGTGCAAAGTGAGAAGGCTGACTTTGTTTGCGGTAGCTGACACTCAGATGCCTCAGGTTGCTGAGATAGAAATGGGACGGCTACTAGCCCCATCTTTTATACTACTACACCTTGGGGGAGTTTGCTTCCTTTTGCTCCCTTGTAGGTAGTAGTCTCAACGCCACCACCTGCTTATGCAGTTAAGTATCATCCACCATTGGAAGACGCGTTGATGATGTAGCTATTCATTGAAGAGGTCGTGTACTGGCTCATACAACCTTGGTGCTGCATGTACAATGTTGTATGCATACCTCGTAGGGTTGCATACTCCAACTTGCCTCGTCTGAGGCAGTTGTTGAGTTGTTCAACGTAGGTGAGAAAACAAAGGTGGTCACTCCTCTCTTAGAAATTTCAACAGAGTTATATACACTCCCTAGTCATGAACACAACACTTGCGAGATTAATCCAGTAATCAACTGGCCTATACATTGGAAAAATTCAGAAGAGGAGTTTTCCCGAAAAGTCACAGAAAAATCTGTAACTTCTTCTAAGAACCTCCGAATCAAGAATTGATTGCGCCCGTCTGTAGCATAAATCCAGCGTAATCATTGCTCTACTTTAACACTCTCCCTTGATAAGTGTGCTGGTAATGACGGGCAACTTGTCGATTTCACTCAGAGGTGAAGAATTGAATGATTTCTTTTGTAGTCATTAGAGCTAGTTCGATGAGAGGGATGTCCGTGTCTTCGTCAAAAGCTCGAGTGTTAGAGATGAAGTTTGGGTAGTTCATCGAGTAGAAAAAAATCTGTTCAACCCTGATCTCAGCTTCCGGATGCTCGTAGAACATAGTTCATTCTCCTTAAGCTCTTGTCCGAGCTGTAAATGTGATTTAAAAAATTAGGGATGTTTTGAACAACTTTGCGTACTGCAACTGTGAATTTCTCATGCAGATTGTCAACTCCTGACACCCCCTTGATGTTGAATTTCGCTTTTGAGCTTCTAGTTTCAATTACGTTAATGGAGTTAGTGAGCTTGTACTTTCAATGGCGCCAATGGTCATGAATTTCGCTTGTGAGCAGCAAGCTCGCTAATGGCGCCAGCGGAGGAACAGGATGAAAGAGAGCTCTCGGCGGAACTACAAGCCAAAAATGCGATTGAAACTAGAAGCCATGATATAAAGCCATAAGCTTCAAGTGTCAATGGCGCCAAAGTCAATGAAATTGACGCAATAAAAATTTCGTGAATCGCCAATGGTTTTGGGAATGCAGGAGATGAGATACAATTGACTTGAGGAGCTGGAGTGATAATGATGACGGGCTTCTTTTCCTCTCTCCCCCCGTCAACTGCACGTGGTACTCTGCATGCTCCATACATCATGAAGCACCTCAACAGGTTGTCACTTGGTTGCACCGCCATTGTGAGGGTACAAATCTTTGACTTCCGCGTGCTGAAGAGCTCGATGTGGTTCCGTCGGTACTACAAGAGTGTGTATGAGGTGGGTCCGCATTGAATACCGCACTGGTTGAAGATGTCTTTTAGAAGTGTCTTGGTTAGGACGTGCATTGCTTGCTTCGAACCAAGTGCATGCATGAGCAGCATAGTGTTATCAAGGACGTTTTACCGGATCTGGTGGTCGCGTATGTCGATGTGTTTCATGCGTCCTTGGGATTTGGTGGAGATTGCTAGGTCGATTCTAGACTTGTTGTCGATGTAGATTTCAGTGGGCTTCTCTTGCCCAAATCCGATGTCGTCAAGGAGGTTTTGTAGATAGGTCACCTCTCGTGCGGCAGATGTTACTATGACATACTCAGCTTTGGCAGAGCTGAGTGTGTTGATGTTCTGTTGCTTTCTTCACCATGAGATTAGAGCTCCGGACAGAAGGCACACAAAGCCGGAAGTTTTTCGCTGGTCCTCCTTCATGCCCAAAAAATCGGCATTAATGAAGCACTTGAGGTCCATTTCCTTTGAGGTACCGAAGCATGGTGTTGTGTTTTTTATGCTGATCATGTACATAAGGGCTCGATCCGGTTCCTTACAAGCTTGCGTTGTGCAGGTCTCGTTCCCACATGCAAGGTTTCCCACAACATACTATAGGTCCGGTTGAGTGCAACTTGTAGCACGCATGAGTGACCCCACCCTGCTGCGGTAGTCGGTCTCACTCCTCCCTATTTGTCCCTGATACATCAACTTCTACTGGGTTAAGGGTGTTGGCATGCGTTGATTAGGCACAGAAAAGTGTTTAGAGACCTTTGTGTAGTAGGTCTCATGGCTCCGGTCCAAGATACGCAAGTCGTGATAACGCTTAATGTTCATGCCGAGGTAAAACTCAAAGTACGACATGAGCGTGATGTTCACCTATTTTGCCATTGCTGTAGTAGTTTCTTTAATGAACTATGCAGATGGGCCGACGATGAGGATGTCATCCACGTACACAAGGGTATAGTTGTGTGGACGAGCGTAAAGTACAGGTCAGTGAAGAAAGAGACAGTCATCGTAGGCAGATGGTAGAAAGTCGAGCTTTTCCTGAAGTGTCCGTAGCTTCCTCTAGGAGAGAAGTGGACTTTGCTTCAAACTGTATAGGCTCTTGACGAGCTTACACAAATTTCCACTAGCATCTTTGTATCCCTCCGGCTGCTTCATGAACACATTAGTGTTTATCTCTCCGAGCAAGGAGGCGTTCTTCATGTCAAGTTGTTGCAGAACGTAGTCCTCAACTCTTGCCATGGCAAGCATGATGCGTGCTTTTGTGTAGTGGCTTACAGGCGCGTAGGTTTCAAAGAAGTCCTTTCCTTCCATATGTGTAAAGCCTTTTGCATCAAGTCCGGCTTTAAACTTATCAATGTTCGCGTTAGCCTTGGTCTTGATGGGGAAAACCCACTTCATCCGCATAGGTTGTGCATGCGGTGGTAGTTTAGTGAGTTCCCACGTTCCATGCTCCATCAGACTGTTGTACTCTGCATAAAGTGTTGCTTTCCACTATGTTGCATGCTCAACACCGACAACTTCTTGGAACGTCTCTGGCTCAAGTGGGAGTTCCTTCAAAGGACGTGACAGAAGTGCTGCAAGGTGTCCTTTAAAGAACAAAGCAAGGACGACCTCGTCCTCCTTGAACACCAAGATGCTGTTATGGCAACGTTGTGCTTCTCCTCATTATTTCCGTGCATTTTCTCCATTTGCTGTTGCAAGAGTTGTGTGAAACGTCAGTTTTCCACAATGTGTGGAGGCCAACCTTTCCTCGTTGGCTAGGAACCATCTTTCACACCCACTGTCTAAGCTTCATCGTGCGGTACATCAACCGACTCATTGTTCTGGGTGGTGCTTTTAAGGTAGTGAGTGCCAAAGGGCACACGTGCGTGCATTGCCTTAATGTATGCCTCATGTAGATTCAAAAGGCTTTTGTGTGTAGGGCACAGAAAACTGTTGCACGATACCCATGTCTTCTAGACGAGACATGAAGTCAGTGATGGTGAACTCTCAAGCATTGCAAAGCGTATAACTTGAAGCTTCTTGTTTTGTCGCATCTCTTCCATAGCCAGCCACTTGAAAAAGTACGTTGATGCTTCGTCTCATGTCTTCTGAGCATAGCACAAAGTGAATCGGGTTGCATCATCAACAAAGGGAACAAAGTATCGGAAACCCGAATTCATTGGTGCTGCTGGTCGTGGTCCACAGATGTTAGTGTGGACCAACTTGAGTTTTTCTGAAAAGGCGCACTTGTTTGCGGGCGGAAATACTTGTCGTGGCAGTTTTTTCTTCACGTAGTCGATGCAAGGATCAGAATTCCTCCTGCCATCATTGTCCTTGATGTCAAGTCCATGAACATGCTTTTCCTTCCTCATGGTCTCGACTAGCTAGTACCTGATTTGGCCTAATCTTTTGTGCCACACGATGACGTCAACACTAGACGATTGGTGTTGACTTGCGGCAGTAAAGGGAGACTTCTAGGAAGCTCTTATGGGAGAGATGAAGTTGAGTTTGATCATAGCGCATGGTAGAAGCAACCTTTTGGGAAACACTTCCCCAGAGTTATGTTGTTGTCGTCGCTTACAATGTGAGCTCCCCTCTTCATCAGCTGCTCGAGTGACAATAGGTTAACAACAATCTCAGGGATGTAGAGAACATATCCAAATATCATCTGAGCTCTGTTGTAGCCTATCACTACCACTCTACCTTTTTTTAACACTCGGACTTGCTTGTTGTTGGCAACTGTCAAAAGGCCTTTTATACTAGGGTGGAGGTCCTGGAGACAGGACTTGTCGTATGTGATGTGTGATGTGCACCCACTGTCAAGGTACCACACATACGATGAGCGAACAAGGCCATTGCTATGTACATTCGAGAGTTGAAACAGAGAAGCTGAGTAATCAAACTCCTTCTTACCTCCATTGCCTTTCTTTACTTACTCTCGAGTCTCCTTCTCCTTGTCACCATCCTCCTTCTCCTTCCCTTTGTCTCCAATAATTTTGCCTTGGTAGCCTTTTGGCTTCTTTGCCAGCGCCTCATTCGCAATCCGCTTTCTCCAGTCCATCTTCTTGTTGCCAATCTTCTTACACTGGTGACATTCAATTGCAGGGCGTGATTTTGTACGTTGGCCACTAGCATTGTGGTCATTGGCGTTTTGACTAGGCTGGGTGGTGACTTGGGAAGATGCTGAGTTCATCATGGGTTGGCTCTTCCATGACGAATGAGCTGCGTTGACGTGGGCCGTACTTAGTGCAGAAAAAGGTGCGCTGGTAAGAAGCCCGACCTTATCTTTTGCAAGCCTACAAACGCGATGTTCTGTGAGCAGTGTTTTGCACATGTAGGCCTCTATCAACTCTGATTCTTGCTTGAACTTCAACATATGCCTTATATTCTCCTACTCTCCTGTTAAGCCACTATGAAGGAAGTAAACAAATACAAGCTTTGAGATTGGAGCATCCGTTAGTACAAGCTGATCGCGTAGGGACTTTGATTTATTGATGTAGTCTTCAATGTTGCTGAAGTTGTTGACGTTGATGTGCGATAGCTCTGTAAGAAGGTGAGACTTGAAGGTTGAGTCTCCAAACATGTAGGTCTTGAGCACGTAACACCCAGCATGTTGAGCAGGATCAGTCAATCCCCAAGTTATCGTGATCGCTTGTTAGATGCACGGGGTGAGTTGGTTATCGAGAACCATGAACGCAACCTTGGTGAAATAGTCAAACTTTGCCACCACTTGTGGTGATGAGAACAATGGTGGCATCGAGTAATGCTCATTGTAGAACTCCCATAGGTAGTGGATCTAAGCGACCTGTTTCAACTTGTGCACCCAGTGTGGGAAGTTCTCTACGTCAAACTTGTCAACCTTGATCTTCTGCATGTGCAAGAATGCAAATGTAGCAGGTACTATGATCTACAAACGTTGGAATGGGATTTTTTGTCCTACTAATGATTGAATGAGAACAAGATACTGGTGCATGGGTAGAGTTGGGAACACATGACCTTAAGCCTTACTTGCAGCTGTTACAAGCTGAGCCTCGTAGGCTTGCAACATAAGAGCCGGTTTAGTCTGTCGGTGTGATGCGAATGGTGACACCCCTTTCATCCCTTAGGTTTGGCAAGAACTGCTCCTGCACACCTATGTTTACAAGGCTCCAGGTTGCATTTGTTGGGAGATAGCAGGTGTAAAGAGGGGTGAAGGATTTGCTTGAGTGCGATGGGCAGAAAATGCATGTGACTGCTATTTCCACTACATATGCACTTGTACCTACAGTTGTTGTTGCTGCTATTGTTGTGACATGTGTTCATGCATCTTGTGTTCCTACAGTTGAGACTGAGCTAGCTGCTGTTGAAGTTGTGCATTGTGTGTTGCTAACGCTGCATGTGATTTTTGCTACCGTCGTGTGTGTGACGCTTAAGTTGCATGTGTGAGCTGCTCTTGCTGTCGAAGGAGCCCTTGGGCTCCAAACTGCTGCCTTAATGCCTCTCGTTCTTGCTTCACAGCTTGAGGTGCCAATTCTTCATGCTGCACCATCTGTTGCGCTTTCTTAGCCAAGCTTTGTGCTTTTGTTGCTTGTTGTTGTGCGTGATCTGCGACATGCCATCCCTGCTCTTGACCCATGCGAAAACCATGCAAAACGGATTGACAATCAAGGGGAGGGGAACCTCCCCCTTGATTCTCAAGGGGGTGAGGACCTCTCCATTGGTTTTCAGGTTCCATACCACTCATTGGAACTTCTATGGTTGTGCAATGTGGAGGATGAATTGCAAGGCAAATGCAACAATCCATCCTAGTACTGCTTACTTGTACGGAGGCGAAAAGTGTGTCTCAACCCACTACTATTCCTATTATGCTATTGCTTGTTCTGTGCTAGCTGAAAGCACGACCTTGCTGTGATACCATGTTGGAATTCTACTCACCCACAACAAAGGCTAAGTATGCCTTGCTGATGTGACAAGACCCTGATGTGATTTGCTAGACATGTACATGCTATAAAAAAAAGGAAAGTGCGGAATCTGTTCTTTTCTGAGATTTTGATTGTATTATGAAAATACAAAAGTACATGTAGAGTTGCACTATGTACTAGTCTCATAGCAACATATGTAGGGCACAAAGCTCTGACTGTGTTCCTGGCCCATGCAAGGTGCAACGTCTTGCCAGGTTTCCAGCCCTGGACAAGAGTCTTGGCGTGTCTTGCAGGTAGACAAGCCTTCAGGAAGTCAATGCCCCTCCTAACAAAGTTGGCACTATTGCCATGCTCACTGGGTCGACAGAGGAGAACTCGAGCAGGATCCGAGACTGGCTGAAAAGTTAGAAGGTTGACTTTGCTAGTGTTAGCTGACATTGAAATGCTCTTGGATGCTGAGATAGAATGGTGACGGCTACTAGCCCCTCCTTTTATACTTATATGCCTTGTGGGAGTCTGCTCCCTTCTCCTCCCTTGTTGGGAGTAGTCTCAAAGGCACCACGTGCTGATGTAGTAAAGCGTCGTTTAGCATTGGACAATGCGTTGACGATGGAGTAATTCATTGACGATGTCGTGTACTAGGTTTGACGAACTTGGTGCTGCCTGTAGAATGTCATGTGCACACCTCGTAGGGTTGCATACTCCAACCTGCCTCGTCTGAGGCAGTTGTTGAGTTGTCCAACATAGGTGAGAAAACCGAGGTGGTCCCTCCTCTGTTGGACTTTTCAACGAAGTTATACATACTCCCTAGTCATAAACACAACACTTGCGAGATTATTCCAGTAATCAACTGCCCTGTACATTGGAAAATTTCAAAAGAGGAATTTCTCGACAAGTCACAGAACAATTTGCAACTTATTCTAAGAACCTTCAAATCAAAATTTGACTACGCCTGTCTGTAGCAGCAATCCCGCATAGATATCACTTTAGTCCAACAACACGCAAGTAAATAAACTATGTTTTTGTTGACGCTAGAAATGACATAAGAAGGTATATAAAAAACTAGCACAATGAACAAATACTTAAACCTTTGAAGGGAGAAAACTGAAATGTATTAATTCTTTGTGTGATACATATTTCTAGTATGATTTATGGGGAATTCGTCTCCGTAATCTTTTTCTCTTGGCTAAATTTCTTGAGATATCTTTTCCCCATGCCTATTGGTCTCTTTTTCTTCCATCCTATCTCTTTCTCTCTTCAAGTGTATCTCTCTTTCCATCTATCTTTATTTCGTTATCTATACATCTCTTTATTTACCTGTTTCTATCTCTGTCTCTTTCTCTCTTTCTTGCTTTATCCTCAACTATCTATCTATATCTCCTTGTTTCTCTCTCTATCTCTATCTGTCTCTCTCTCTCTAACTCTCTTTCCCTCGCTCTCTTTGTCTCTCTGTCTTCCTCGAAATCTCTCTCACACACTATCACTTTATGTATTTATTGCACTTTTCTCGTTCATCTTGTAACTCACACCCTTTCCTTCATATTGCTCTCTTTTATCATTGTTTCCCTTTTTCTTTCTCTTTCTCTCTCTCTCTCTCTCCCTCTCTCTTTCTCCATCTCTCACCCCCTACGTCTCTCTCTATTTCTCTCTCTTTCTTTCACACTCTCTTTCTCCGCCCTTGCCCATTCCTCTCTCCCTTTCTCTTATTCACACACACACACATGCATACACACATGCACACAGGAAAACAAACACACACCCAGACACCCACAAACACACAGATACAAACACACACACATACACACACACACACACACACACATAAACACACACAAAGACACACACGCACACACACGCACACACACACACACACACTTACACACATACACACACATACACACACAAAAACACACACACACACACACACACACACACACACACACACACAAAGACAAACACACACACATTCAAAAACACAAACACATATGTTTTACATATTCATTTTTTGTTTATCTTTTTTGTTTTCTGTGTTCTCTCTATCTTCATCTTTATCTCACTTGTTATCATTATAGGTTCTTAAATCTTGTTTTTTGATGCGTTGCTACGATCTCACGTGAATTGTATACTCTCATAGTACATTTATGTACTTGCATTCCTTTTTTCATTTGAACTTTCTCCTTGTGTCCTCCCATGTATGTTCCTCTTTCTAGGCACCTTTTGTTTATTCATCACTTTTTAAATGCTTGCATGTATGTAGTAAGATCTTCCTTGCTTGTTCCCTTACATTTCTTCATTTCTTTTTTTCTTTCTCTAAATCTCTTATATCAATTTTAATCTTTGTCTTTTGTTTTCTCTTTATTTTTACTCGTAATACCCTTTTGTTCCCGTTGATTTTATGTCTTCATTTTTATCCAATAAATGCATTTATTATATTAGTCTAGTTTTCCCAATCATGATTTTTCTAGTTGCTCTATTTTTTTTAATCTTTCTTTCTTTCTTTCTTTCTTTCTTTCTCTCTCTCTCTCTCTCTCTCTCTCTCTCTCTCTATCTTTATCCTTGTATTTATTACATATTTGTCTCTCTTCCACTCCTTGTGTGAATGTATGTTGTTTTGGTTTTGAAATTGTGTCGCAATTTTGTAAACGGGTTAAAGAATATTGCTTTTTAGCTATTGGTAAAGCTTAACGTTTTTCAGATTAGCAAAAAAAGCGAATAACTTTATTTTAGATGAGATTTTGTTTTGTTTTAGAGTCTTTCATATGTGAAACAAGGATTATGATTGATAGTAGTGATACAATTTAGATTAAAATGTTATTTTTAGATTTTCAATGGATGGTCAATCTATTCTTGACATTAGTGCCCTTCAATATAAAAGATATTTGTAGGGAAAATTATTCAACGAGTAGTATGCATCCATTGTCGTTATTTAAAATGAAAGATATGGTGGATATAGTGAATGCAATTTCATTGGTAAAATAATGTTCATAAAACGATTTCAAACACATGTAAAATTTACTTTCCATTTTTAGAGATAACATCATGTTATTGTCGTTGTTTTGATTTGAAGAGTTTTTTTCTAATTACGGTTTGCAATAACAAAAGCCGTTTTGGAAGTCAGTAGAGCATTGTGGTTTAGGGGTGCATTGAAGACTGTCAACAAATGTTTATGGAAATTTATAGGCTAAAATTATGTCTAATTGAAGGGTTTTAATTTTAGATGGAACGTAGTGGAATGTTTGGAAATCGAATATGTATGAAATCAAGTAAGAAACATTCAATGTTATCCATGTAGGAGCAATAAATGCAAAAAATCTCAAAATCATCAAATTTCTTACATAAACAATCTATAGAATCAAATATGTTTCTCTAAGCAAATGTTGAAGTGATGCAAAAAAGTGCAACCTCATGGTTATGGTCATTCTCCATTTTATCCTAACGTGAAAACTATATGATAAAGGCACACTTGATATACAAAGTGATTCTGATGGTTGAATTTGGTTAAAAATATCAGTGGAGAATTTTCAAGGATGTTAAAGGAAAACACTGTTTAACAAAATTGAATTTTGAATAGAATTTAAATACAGCTTAAAAGATATCAATATTCAAATGTTGATATTCTACAAATGTGGTGACAACAAAACCTTGACCTTAAAAGGAAAGAAATCATTACTTTTTGTTGATCCATCAAAGGGAAGAAACCCTGGGAATTGAATACAACTCATAGTTTTTTCAATGCTTTTGAACTCTGAAATTGTGTCCGATGTAAACACATGCGATTTCGTTTTGTACATCAATCAATTTCCAAATATTTCGAAAGGAACACCAAAACAAGAATATCCATACCTAAAATTGAAAATCTAAGTTTTGAAGCATGCAAACGTAATGTATGAGTCCTTTCTACTCGTTAATTCATTTCTTGTGTATTTATAAACTATAATTCTATTTCTTTGGAAATTGTTTCACTTAAAAGTTTCATGTCTCACTTCTTGTAAGGTCCGATTGAATTTGAATCAATAGTTCAGATCATTGCATCACAAGCTTTAGCTTGTTTTTTGCATGTTCACGAGTTTTGAGGGTTTTCAAAATGTATAAATGAGAATTTATATAATTATCTTTATGGGTCTTAACGAGTGAATGCAAGTCATCTGGGTTTTAAGTGAAAGAAAGGCTTCATTCATAACTAAGATGTAGATAATGAACATTTGTCTTAAGTGGTAGATTATGTTGGTAAGCGACTTGTAGAAATGTTTATAATGATTTTGAGCATTTGAACATGGTAATGATTTACTTTAAGGTAAGATAAACGTTTAAATCCAGTTTAGATTCTTTTTAATATTCTTTACATATGCAATCATGACATATAATTTTAGCTGTTTTAAGATATTCCATGCATCTTCTTATTCTTTGAAGCTTATTAGGAATGATATTTAACTATACTACCCACTGAAGTGCTCTACGTCAGCACATGAGAAAAGATTATGTGTTAAAAATGTTTCCCCTCTTGTTTAATTGTATGAAACATATGATAATGAAACTAATGAAAACGTTTTATTTTCATAATGGCACTTCAAATACAGTATGAGTACTCTTTGAGTTTAAATTCTCAAATTCATGTTATAAAGAGATGGAACTCACTCTTACGTCAAAGTATAACTCTTTTGGAGATCAGTATATCCTTCATTGGGATTATTTTTCCACTTACTTTGGAAGAATTCAAGATGAATATCACATGAAGCTTGAGTAAATGTAGCCAAATATAAAAGGGATTGAAGAAAGTCTCATGGATTATGGTTAAAAATGAAAAAAGGACAAACATGACCGGAAGAAATCCTCCAGTGATCACCCATGTAAATATGGTGGAACAATTGATTCAAGGGAAGTCAACCTTGCATTTACTAAAGCAAAACCAAAAAGGGTAGGTATAGTTCTAAAATACTACACAAAAAATGAATTAAGGACCTTTGAAGGAACGTTCTTAGGATGTGTTACATTGAATGTATACAAAATCTACACTGTTTTTTTCTAACATGGACAACCACGAAGAAAGTTTGAAAGTAACAAACACAACGTACGTTTTTAAAAGAAGTTGAATAGTATTTGACAAAGGTATCATTACCGAGAAACACGTCAAAATTTTAAAAACAGATTTGCGTATCCTTCCAAAGGTTTAATTTATAAATCTAGTTCGGTTGTAATTATCTGCAAATTTAACTTGTTTTTTGTAACCAGTCTTAATTTCCTTGTTTTTTAATGATTGAGCCATAAAGCATCACATGAAAAACGTTGAATTATTGTTTGATTGACCATGAGATAAACTGATTCAAAGCGTTCATGGTGCTCTTGGTCTAGAGAAAAAAATGTTTTAAAAAATCAAAACCTCTTACATCTAATTGATAAATTCTTTCTACGAGTAGGTTTTCCAATCAACACTATTAATTTGTTCGATATTATGGTCTATTAAAACAGTTGGTAATCCATTGAAGAAGATAATAGTCACATCTGTATGTGCCACATGTGTAGGTATCATTAAAAGAATGTTAAGGCATGGGTGAAATCATCAAAAGCAATAGATTCAATGAGGTACAACTATTCTATAGAAAAAATAGATGTAGAAAGTTAAAAGAACCTCAAAAGAGACTCATTAGATGATTGTATAACTTAAGCAATGATGAAACTTGTATCCAACAAGCTTTTGAAGGACTCAAAATTCCATCATTATTTGCTTAGGTGTACATGCTTGTGTGATACTCAAAGATCTATTTTTAAGGTTTTTCAAAACCAAAGAAATGCGGAAACATATCATTGTAATGCTTTGCCTTTCAAAACATCCTTATCCTCTGATGTTCCACATTACGTCGATTGAACCTTGCCTCAACCACATGGTGTGCTTCCCTTAAAGAGATGTGCCACGGTCATCGCATAGGAATGAAAAAGGTCATAGAGTATAACTGTGTTGATATTGATTGACATGACCAAGAAGGAAAAGAGTATCCTCTTTTAATGGCAAGACCATGAGACTCTTCAGAACAAGTGGAAGCTCTTAGAAAAGGTACAAGAAATTAATCACTTTATCGATGGTTATTTTGCATGTGACTGACCTATGTGTAGCTACACACTAGAGATTTAAAGATGAAGAAGAGGAGATACAATGTTGTTTATGTGGAAGAGTCTCTCAACTCTATGCATGGTCATTTTTTCCTTTGAACCATGGTCCACTCTGTCACAATCTTCAAGGTTTTATGATCCTTGCCTTAGATTGTTTTGACAAGATTACTTGAATTTTTTTTCTAGAAGGTTTCCAATATAGTAAACCAATTTCAGATATTTACAGAGAATAATTGTGATACATATCATTCTATTTTAATGATCGGTTGACGTTTGGATGGTTATAGATTTTTAGAAAGCCAAGCCTTGAGGTTTGTGAAATTGTTTGATTTCTTGCTGTAGTTTCTTGAAGATTACTTCAAATACATTGTGATACATATGTCAATTGAATGGATTACACAAGAATTTAAAATTTTCTTACTCCTCGCACTAGCATTTTACATCTCTCTCTCTCTACACTTCTTGCACGTGACATCAAAGCACACATGCTTACACTTGAAGCACCTAAGTTACCTAACCTAATATGTTGTGTATTGTTTTGTAACATGCACATACTCACCATGTTTGATTTACTCCACATGACATGTACACACTTGTTTGAAGTTTTAGATGTTTGTTATCGAAGTAGAGTTCTTTCTAAGAGAATTTTTTTATGTGTACCATTTTCCAGAATGGTTTTCTTTTTCAAAAGGTTTCCATGTTAACCACTTTAGTTTTGGCACATATGATAAGTTTTGAAGTGTGGGGATTATCTTGTTTTTTGAAGTCGGTGTATGCCCCTTAGTAAAAATAAGTTGGATTATAATAAAATACAAAGTGTGACTTTTCTGTCCATCATTGGCAAAAAAAGCTCAAATGTCTAGCGTGAAATCATACTCACTCGTGCCATGTTTGGTTGAACATGCAAAGTAAACTGCAAGGGATATCATTCCTACTCGAGGATCATGAGGGAGTGATGAAACCTTTAGTTTTTTTGCACTTAGGCCTCCAGGTTTGATGGAGGATCTTCATTGCTTCAACGGGAGACTTTGTCCCAAAAAGAAAACCCTTCATCAAACTTGGGGGTATACATGTAAACAATGGTGCCATCGCGATCGAGTAAGACCGCCTGAACGTTTCATTCTTTTTCTTGTTTTTTCAAACCCTTTATTCAACATTAAAAAAGCAATCAAACTCTTCTCCAAATAAAGTTAAAGGTTATTTGTATTTTTTTTGCGTGGGATCTTGTTGGGCCTTGCGGTAGTTGGGCCCTATAGGTCTTCTTTCATTGCATGGGAAGTCTCAAACTCTCTTCATAATTTGGACAAACCCCCGTAGGCTGGTATCACTAACCCTTCAATGAAGGGACTTGTGATTCTTGCGGGGGGCACCTTATGTTATGTGTCATCGATGCATGGCGTTGGCCTCGCAGGCCTTTTCTCATTGTTTTGTTTTTGTTGTTATAGCTGTCTTGGATGCTGATGGGAAGCTGAGTTAATCTTCACTCGTGGATGGGCGGATTAGTCCGAAAAGTCTGAATGCTTGGTGTATTTGACTTCCACCCATGATTCTTTATGATCCTGTTGTCAATGCCACCTGGTGTTCATAAGCTGAAGTAATGTTTGTTGTATTTTCACCCATTTCTGAAGGCACGCGCCGTGTCAACCATCCTATTTGTCTTTTCCCTTGCCCTCTGTG
>SZWC01008353.1:39381-50008 GCA_023375785.1 Penium margaritaceum
GAGTTTGATTGCAAAGACTTCTTGGGGTCCATCATCATCAGCAACATCATGATGATGATGATGATGATGATGATAATGATGATGATGATGATGATGATGATGATGATGCTGATGATGATGATGATGATGATGATGATGATGATGAAGATGAAGATGATGATGATGATGATGATGATGATGATGATGATGATGATGATGATAACAATGATGATTATGCTGATTTTTGTAAAGATGGTGTAATGTAAAGCATAGGTGTGGTAGGTACAATAGTGATAGAAAATGCAGCTGATGAACACATACGGTCAAAGATGATGAGGAGGAACACAAGCATGCTTGAGGAGTAGTCAAGGAAATGTTGTGAGGATTGAATTTTGAAATGAATATGGCTATAAGTATGCTAAGAGGATGAGGAATTGAGTAAAAACAGTGAAGACCAGACATAGATGATGATGTGAAGCGGGTGGGGGACTTGGCGTCCTGATGGAGGCCACTTGAGCCAGGATAGGCACAGTGGGAGGATGAAGATTTCAAGGATGTGAGGCTTATGAAGCCATTCTCTCACAGATCTTTGCTCCGTAACTTTGCTCCTCAGCTCACCAATCCAAGGTGTTTGTCCCTGCCTCTCACATTCTCATGGTCTTTCCTTGCCTACCTCGCACTCCGATGCTCTACCTTGTGTCTGCCGTCTGCCGGCACTGGTTTCCAGCGTATTCCCTCCTCCTAACACTTGTCCTTTTGCTTTTGATACTCCGTTCCTCTTCCATGAATTGCATTGTTTCTGCTTGCTTCTACCCACCTACATTCTGTGCGTCCATTTCTTCTGACAAGATGGGCTTTTCCCAGTCTCTTACCATAAGTTGCGCCATCACGTTCCTTGTCCGGTAAGTGATGTTTTTTCAAATATGCTAATGAAAAGTTGAGGAAGAGGTGGGTGTCTTCCTTGGCTGGAAATGATGAGTGCTTTGATGTATTCAAGGTGTGGATGGCTGCTGCATAGACTGAGAGTGGCAAGCAGTTGAAGGTACTTCAATCTGATGGTGGAGAAGACTACCTCTCACATGACACCCGCAATTGGCTTAACTTTCATGTGGCCATCCCTCCTGTGACACCTTAGCTAAACATTGTGGTTGAACATGCAAACCGCACGCTCATGGAGCGTGCTCATGGAATGCTCCAAGATGCAGCACTCACGCCAACATTTTGGGCGAAGGCAGTCAACACCACTGTGCACCTAAAAAGCCAGAGCCCCACGTGCCTTGTGCCACTGATGATATTGGAGTATGCATGGACGGGATGTAAGCACCTTATATCCCTTGGATAAAATTCACTTTCCATATTCCCAGTGGCAGCCGAAACAAGCTTGATGCAAAGTCAGTGAAGGAAGCTTCCTTCAGCTTTGACTTCGTGAGATACCGCCTCTACAACATCACCATGTGCAAGATCATCCACAGCCACGATGTGGTGTATCAGGAGGACACAAAGGACTAAACTTGGGGCAGCATGTCTGCAGTCCAACTCGCACCCGCCTTTGTGCCAGTGGAGGGAGAAGAGCAAACAGGAGGCAAAGGGATCTGAGAAGGAGAAGGATCGAATGACTGTAGCTGATGGGGAGGAGCTTCAAAGCAGTGGAAAAAATCTTCCACAAAGGTTTGTATACCTGGGATGCTGAGGATAGTGGGAAGCCTCTGTGACAGTCCAAGACACTTGCAAAGTGTCAATGTGCCGGATAGCAACGGTCTAGAAAATGGGTCCCGACATGGGAGGCCGCCGACCGCTCTTGGTATTTCAACCAAGATAACACATCACCCTCAAACGAGGGATCCACACTTTAGGTTTGTTTGGTTTGCAACCTCACAAAGTCCGCATGAAGGTCTTTAGTGTCTACCCTTGGTTGGACACTCTGTGAGGAGTCTCAAAGGCAAGAACTGTAAATGGATGCATGCAAGGCACAGGCTTTTATACTTGTAGAGCATTGCTAATGCTTTTGCTCATAGTGGCTCTACAGGAACCAACTTCAGCCTACAATCCTACTTGGCGCGTCCTAAGGCCGCCAAGTGTCATCCTCAAGCCAGGCTCTAGTAAGCTTGCTAGAAGCTTCCTGTCCCATTTTGGGCCACTAAGAAAAATGCGGCCGTCGCGGGATTTGAGCCCACAACCGATGAGCTCCGGCGCCTGTCCCAACTAGGCCACAGTGTTGTGTAGCCTTTGATGATCTCCAGGGGACATACCCATTATGGGCAGTGCATTCTTGGCCTATCTCAGAACAGACCAAGGGGACGTACTCCATTGAGCAGTGCATGCCTTGTCTTTCCGTGCAACCATCTAGCTAGCCAGTGGACAAGGTGCATGCCATCCAACAAATCTCTCCTTTGCACCTCTGTCCATCTGTCGCTCACTGAGCTCCATCGATGCCTTGGTGCTCATCCTTCCTCTCCCGCACTCCTCATACCGAATCCACGAATGCCTGCACAGTGCAAGTTGCTCTCCAGCGGATTTGTCATGCAGTCAGCAAGCATGCTCTTGGTTCCGCAGTGCTGCAAGTCCACCACGTTTTTCATGACCAGGTCACGTGAGTAGAAGTAGCGTATGTCGATGTGCTTCGTTCGCCAGGAGATAATCTCATCTTCAGCCATCGAGATGGTGCTCATGTTGTCCATGTGTACAGCTGTGGCATCCTTCTGTGGCACTATCATTTTGCCAAGCAGGCTGCGCAGCCACTGAGTCTCCGTGCACAGCTCAGATAAAGCAACGTACTTTGCCTCAGCCGTGGACACAGAAAGACAATCTTGCTTCCTGCTGTCCCATGAGATGGCAGCACCATTCAAGATGCACACGTATCAAGAAGTGGATTTATGGTCGTCAAGATTTCCTCCCAAGTCTGTGTCGGTGTAGCACTTCAGGCGAAGGGGGTCAGGACCTTCTTGGCCTCCAAGGACGAGGCCCATGTGACGTGTCTTCTATAGGTAGCGCAAGATGTGCTTGACTGCCTACCAATGTTGTGGCCCTGGGTTGGCCACAAACCTGCTCACTTGTCCCACAACATAGCAGATGTCCGGATGAGTACCTACCATGGCATACATGATGCTACCCACGGCGGACTGGTAGGGGATGTCTTGCATCTCCCTTTGTTCTGCTGCATTGCTTGGAGACATTGAGGCCTTCAGTTTTGCATTGGTCGTCATTGGGGTGCTGACAGGTTTGCATTCTTCCATGTGATAGCGCTTTAGTACCTCAACGATGTATTCGGTTTGGTTGAGTTCGATGGATGGCAATCCCAAGGTAGTACTCGAGAGGACCCATGTCCTTCATTTTGAACCTTTTGCTGAGGTCAGACCTTAGCTCATCCAGTAGCTCGACCAAAGAAGAGCAGATGATCATATCATCCACATATAGTGCAACGAGCATCAGCCTACTCCCATCATCGTCCACGTACATGCTCGGATCATTTTGGCAATGCGCAAAGGAGAGACCGGTCATAAAACCGTCCATCTCTTTGTACCCTATCCTTGGGGCCTGTTTCAGCCCGTAGAACGCTTTCACCAACTTGCACACCTTGCCCTTGGAAGCTTTGACTCCTTTGGGCACCTCCATCAGCACTTCCTTGTCAAGCTTCCCATAGAGAAAAGTTGTCGTGACGTCCATCTGGTGTATCTCCAGGTTCTTTGCGGCTATGATGGCAAGGAGAGAGTGGATGGAGGCAAAGGTCACGACATGCGTGAACGTCTTGTCGTACACAGAGCCCGGGCATTGAAAGAACCCCTTTGCAACTACCCTTGCCTTGAACTTTTCAATTTTGCCATCTTGCTTCTTCTTCACTCGGAGGACCCACTTGGATCCTACCACGTGGGCCTTGTCGGTTCTATCCACCAGCACCAACGTGCCGTTCTCGGCAATGGACACGAACTCTCTGTCCAGTGCCTCCTTCCACTTGGTCGCATCCGGGCCATTCATCGCCTCCGCCACTGTGGATGGCTCTTCTCGAGCCATGCACGACCAGCTAAGGCCAGTCCAATTGTCTTCATACCACAAAGGTGCTTTCTTTGGTGGCAAACTGCGCCGGGGTCCTGGTGCGGCTTCTTGCTTTGGTGTTGGTGTGTCGTCGTCGTCGTTAGAAGAGTCATCAGACTCCAAGTCAGACTCGGAAGCCCTGGATGCCTCTGTATCCGCATCCATGTGAGATGCTGTGTCATCCTCCGTAGCTACTCTCCCATTCCCACCACCTGCTGGCAAAGCAAGCCAGTCGTTGGGTGCTTGGTCTCCGGACTCAAGCAACACTATCCACTCTCCCGCCTTGGAAGCGAGGATCGGGTCCAGCAGCTCTCCCTTTCCAAGGGTGCATTAGTCAAACTCAACGTCACGGCTCCTCACGAGCTTGCCTGCTGCCTGGTCCCAAAGTTGATAGGCTTTGTGTGACATTTCGTACCCAACCATGATGCACTTTTTGGAACGTGCGTCCAGCTTGCCTCCACCTTCACCCGACTGGATCTTCACCCATGCAGTTGACGCGAACACCTTAAGATGAGAGGCGTTGGGTTTCTTTCCCAACCATGCTTCTTGTGGGGTCTTCAGCTGGTTGTCCTTCTCCTTTCCACGCTTCCGCAAGACGGTTGCTGGTGTGAGGTTCAAGAGGTAGCAGGCCGTTGTTGCACCTTCAGCCCAAAAACAAGGAGGGAGCTTGGCATAGAAGAGCATGTTTTGCACCATGCCGAGTAGGGTCTGGTTCATCCTCTCGGCCACGCCATTGCTTTGGGGGTTATAAGGGGTGGTTTTCTTGTGGTGGATCCCATGATGCTTAAGCCAAGGCTTGCATGCCTCGTACTCACCCCCGTTGTAACTTCGGAGCATCTTCACCTTCTTGGACGTTTGCCGCTCTACCATGGCGACAAACTCCAGGAGCTTCTCCTTGACCTCTCCCTTTCTTTTGAGGAAGTAGATCCAAAACTTGCGGCTGTGGTTGTCGATGAAGGTCAGGAAGTACTTGCTTCCTTTGTTAGACGTCGTGCGAAAGGGTCCGTACATGTCACTATGGATCAGCTCCAAAAAATTCTCCGCTCGTTGACCTCTTTCAAACGGCTTCTTCTTTGTCTTTGCTTGGAGGCATGGTTCACACAACGAACACGCTTCTCCATGCGTCATAGTGCATCCTTCCATTCCGCGGACTACCTCTTGCTCCTGCATCTTCTGCAGTGTGTTGTTGGCCACATGGCCAAATCACCGGTGCCATAGCTCTGCGTTGGTTTCCTTGGTTGATGTGGCGGCCGCAGCATCCTTGCCGGTGGTGCATCCTTTGGCTTCGTTGCCACTGTCTTGGTGGCACATTCCAGTCCCTCATCGAGCATCTTGGTGACTTTGGTTTGAAGCACGTAGAGGCCGTCGACTATTGTAACTTGAAGCATGAGGTTGTCTTTGGTGTACATGAATTTGATGTCTTTGTTTTTTTGGGCCACGGCTTCCTTGTTGGTGAACACCACTGTCATGTTGTTGTCGATAATTTGTGAGACCAACAGTAGGTTCGTTGCAATGGAGGGTATGTACACCACCTTTTGAAGGTTGACCGCCTTCTCCGCACCCTTCACGTTGAACGTGATCACCTTGTCTCCTTCGTCCATGGCTTGGACGATACCGCCATTTTCACACTTGATGTGCATGTCAAATTCGGCCATGGAGACAAATCCACCCTTCTCTTTTGATGAGTGGTGACTTCTACCCGAGTCAAGGGCGAATGACCCGTGCCTAAGGAGGACTGCCCCCTTCATGGGCAACCCTTCAGCCATCATGTTGGTGAGCTCCTTCTTCTCCTTCCAACCTTTGTTACCGCCTTCTTTCCTAGGACTACGGCAGTCCCTACCCCAGTGCCCAGCCTTGCTACAGTTGTGACAGTTTCCGGGCTTCTTCAAACTCTTCCTGCCACCTTTGCCTTTCCCTCCACCACCACCGCTTCCACTATTACTTTGACTGGAGCGAGAGCTTGCACTTTTTCCACCGAAGCAAGAGGCATAGGCTGAAATGTTCGCCTCACTACCACTGGGTCGCATGGACTTGTTGCGGACGAGTTCGGCGACAGCCTCATGTGTCAGATCTGCCTCCTTTCAACCGCCAAATACGGTGATCAAGGACATCCAGGTTTCTGGTAGCGCCATCAGAAGGATCATGGCATGCATGTTGGAGTCGAGATTCCATTCCATTTGCTAGACCTCTTGCAGCACATTGTCAAATGACTGCAAAAATGTGGGTATCGCTTCTCCTTCACTCATCCTCATCGACATCAACCTTTGGAAGATGAAGAGTCGGTTCACTAGGGCGTTTGATTGATGCACACGTGAGAGGTTTGCATACGCCTCCGTAGCCAACGTGCATCCTGTGATGTGGGAGTGTTGAGTCTCATTCATGGACGTCACAAGTATGGCGAGAGCCATGTTGTTCTTCATCATCCATGCTGCAAGGTCAGCCGCATGCGTGGTCGCTGTCACATTGGCGGGTGCTGTCTTGGTCCCTTTTAGGATGTCGAGGTAGCCACACACGTTCATGACAATCTCAAACTGCCATTTCCACAAGGGACCTGTCCCCGTGAATTTTGACATACCCGCCTCAAGGCGAGCTTGAGTTGGATCCGCCATTTTTGGCGGTTGCTCGTCTTCTCTGCTTCGCTGCTACTCTGCTTTGTTGAGGCCGATGAGGTTGCTGAGGCCGCTAACTGCGACCGTTTTCAAAGGTGCAGTTGGTTCAGTTGAATACCCCTCCTGCCGATGTTTGCCTAAGGCAAAGGTGCCGTCGTGAGAAAACGGACTCGGGGTCAAACCACCTTCTAAAGGGGTAGAGCTTTATCCCGTTGAGGCTCGAGGGTCTTGTCCAACATGGACAGAGCTATTCCTCGTCCCCTAGTCCGCCACGTACGCGCACCCTACCGGAAGAAGCCGATGGAGCCAATGGAGCAGATTGGAGCCGTCCGATCTTCGTGTACCTGTTGTACCTGTGCGCCCTGCAAGACCACGCGTGAGTCAGTCTTGGAAGCATGCCTTAGAACTAGAAGTATGGGCCCATAACCCTTTGTCAATGCTCTGGATAGCAACGGTCTAGGAAATGGGTCCCGACATGGGAGGCCGCCAACCTCTCTTGGTATTTCAACCAAGATAACACATCACCCTCAAACGAGGGATCCACACTTTAGGTTCATTTGGTTTGCAACCCTGAACGACGACCAGGCCTATGCCATCCGCCACATATTTTTAAGAGGAAAAGGGGAAGATCGTGCTAGCCCCCATAGTGGAGCACATCTCCTGAAGAAGACCTTGCTACCCTTCATGAGGAGTGAGGGATGGCTCTGGACATCCCTCTTCGAGAGAGGCTGCGGGGTCCTTCACCAAAAACCAGGAGTATCAATAGTGGATCACTGGAATCCTGTGAAGGATATCAATGGCCCATATCTCAGACTTGGTGCCCTCTGACATTCCTTTAGTACCTGGATCCGGTCATTTTGTACCTCCAGGAGCCGTAAAGAGACTTTTGGTACAACCTGCTATGTCGTCTGCTCGTAACAAACTTGAATGGAAAGAAGTGGTGGAGGTGTTTGTGGACATGCTTCGTCACAATAAATGCATCCTACATTGAGAGGCACAAGATGCAGGCACGCCCATAGAGCCTCTGTACATCAAATTTTCCCAGGCTTTTCCTCAAGTTCGGATTAGGGGGAGAGGCCGAGGCGGGGGAGTATGAGGTGAGCAGTCAGGTGGAGGGCAAGGTTGTGGTCGAGGTGAGGTGACTCACACCTGAAACTGCAGTGGCCAGCCCGGAAGTTACTAGCGGGACTTCCCTGAGCTTAAGTACTCACCAGTTACAGTTTCATAGGCCAATACCTCTTCCACAGCAGCTGGAACCATTGGCTTTGTTGGCATAGACTCTCGCAGGACCCCATGCTCCTTCACCATTTGGACTGGCCACCTTTGGGTCGTCCATGCTGCCACCAGGCAGCTGGGACAGCGGTCCCAGCCACCACCACCAGCATACCAGGGCCCACCACTGACATTTCCAGGCCGTACTACATGCCACTAGCCTCAACTGTCCCAGTCACCCTGCTGGCATGGATGCAGTGCGTCTATATGGAGATGGCAGAGTTGCAGCAGCCAGCAGCAGCACCACCTACTGTTGGATGGATTGCACCCATGGAGATGCAGCCACCTGAGCCAACAGCCATGCTTTTGTCATCAGGTCAGCTGGTTGGGCACACACATGTTACAACATCACATGCACTTCCCATGCATGAGTGGTTGTTTGACATTGCTGCATGGCACCACATACTCCACCGCAGTTGTTTTGTATCATTGTACTCTGCACATGATGTTGAAGGAGTGAGGACTTGGTCAGGAGAGAATTCAGGCTGGTTGAGGGTGTAGGTATGATAGCTTCCAGGCACCAACGAGGGGAATGTGGCTGACTGGTGTGCTTTTTTTTTCTTAAAGGGAGGGTGAAATTGTTTTCCGGTAGACAGTTGGATTGTCAAGCTAACCTTTCCACACTAACTTAGAGATGCATAGATGCATTACTCTATATGCTCCTTGTGCACTGTTGGCGCATGGTCAATTGCACACTCAAGGGCACTCTCGTCTTGCCGTTTTCCCTCTGTCATTGACGCAGTCACACCACCCTCAAGCACATGTGGTCTCCACCATTGATGCAAAGTACACGGAGCTAATCCACTGTAGTCATACACAAATCAACACAAAACTGGTCATTGGCATGCATGAGCACACCCCAGAGTATAACCTTCTCCCTACTAACTATCTTCATGGCCTCAAGGCAAGTCAATGACTTGAATTTCAAGAGGGAAAGGCTCACAGATAGCCCTTTCCTAGGTCTGATAGTGTGAGTGAATTCCCACTCACAGTTCATGCTAATCTAACCGGATCCATGCATGTGCCATCAGTGTAGTATGGGTCACATTATGTCTTAACGTTGAAAGAAGAATACATCAGATTTATCTAGGGATTCTTCATGAAAATCAGGGCAGATTCCCAGTAGGCTATCATTGAGTGGATACTGCTTGCAGATCATTATAAAAACCACAGAATTCTCAAGCTATGTACTGAAAGAGGAGGAAAATTTCTGGAAAACATGGCCGCAGAGCTCAAGGCCAAGGGTATTGAACAACAATTACTCGTATACACCACATCAGCACGGTGTAGCAGAGAGGTGGCACAGCAAACAAGGAGATGTGAAAAAGACGGGACTCTCCCTTGGATTTTGGGAAGGAGCAGACAAGTAACATAGGTGTGTACCGCATCCCACAGGGTCCACTCCCCAAGTCAGTGATTCTGTGGGAGCCGTAGTTCAAGTAAAAGGCAGATTCCCACCTGTACGAGTTTTGGACACAATGGCCTGATTTACTCAGCTGCAGTGTGGAAACAAGCTCAGTCCATGCGAGTGATGGTATGTGTTTGTGGGGTCTCACATGCCTCCAGAAAATAACGATTTTGGGATCCCATGAGTCACAGCTTTTCGGTGAGTTGCTATGCTTCAATTTTGAAACCCATGCTATTCGAGTAGAATTGAACCCTGCAACATGTATTTAAACCTACAACCCCATATCACTATCCTCAATATGTAAATGTGAGCCATCGCCTCCTGTGTGTGAGCTCCTCCCAATCCCCTCTAAGGAACTGTGTCATCGGTCTTAGCACTTTGGCTCCTAGAAACACAAATGTGGTGGCCTTATGCGGAAGATGAGATTCGGCATCACCTAGAGTAGGAGTGGGCTGGTTGTATCCTTTGAGTGAATAGTGTAGTGCAGAAGCGGGACCATCATTATGGCTCTAAGTGCATCGAGTACCCTTGCCAGGACCCTAGCATAGATGTACGGTGAAAACACCTGCACCCTGCACAAACGCCCCCAGTCCATGTCATCCTCCCATCACCACTGTCATTCCCATCGAAGACTCTTGTCATCCTCCTGCATGACTCCCGTGTCCATGTCTCTGCTACCCCTCCCCTCTTCTTGGTCCGCCCTGCACCCATGCGCTTGCTGGTCACGTCCCCTTTCTCTAGGGAACAGCTGGCAGCTGGCTTGACAGGAGCAGGAGCAGAAAGAGTGAGGGAGTTTTGGAGAGGGGGGGTGGTCCCACAGGGAGTAGAGAGATTGTACACTATTCAGGTACACTGTTCCCGGCGTTCTGCTCGGTTCCAGATGTCCACAGAGCAAGGGGCAGAGGTCTCTATCCTGAGGATTCTCTCAACGTTGGGAGGACCAAAGGGGGGGTGGGTGTGTCATGGTGTAGGCAAACGAGGACCGTTGAACTGCCAGAGTTTGCTTCCTAGATGTTGGACTTGACTGTCAGTTGTGGGCTCAAGGATCGGAACGCTCTGGTGAAACCATGGAAAGTGAAGACCCTGTCAGTTGACTAAACCGATGGATTCCCCCCTTGGTTTCTGTTTTCCCACGGTTCTTCTTCTTCTTCTTCTTCTGCTTCTTCTTCTTCTTCTTCTGCTTCTTCTTCTTCTTCTTCTTCTTCTTCTTCTTCTTCTTCTTCTTCTTCTTCTGCTTCTTCTTCTTCTTCTGCTTCTTCTTCTTCTTCTTCTTCTTCTTCTTTTTCTTCTTCTTCCTCTTCTTCTCCCTCCCTCCCTCCCTCCCTCCCTC